>VZSZ01008113.1:51445-71965 GCA_013398815.1 Ibidorhyncha struthersii
TTAGAAAGTCCTCCACTTACAGGAATTTGAATTACGGTCTACACGGTGTTTTCATGTTTTGTTCCAATTTTTGCTCTGTGGCCGCTGAAATTGCAAGCCGATATCTCTAAAGGCCTAAGAAATGCACTCAAATTCCTGAGTTAAATCTATTGTGTTGACTTAAATACTGTGCAAATTTTTTCTGCCACCTAGAACCAATATTGATTTAAAGGAGAAGAAAAAAATGCAAATAAAACAATGAACTAATCCATCTAATTTATGTGTCCAGCACCACCACTTCCATGCCCAGATTTTCTTTATTTATATTGGGCTGGTAAAGACTCCACAGTGCATTCCAGAATGGTAGAAATATAAGGCCAAATACATTGGAATCGGGATTTAAATACACTGCAACACTGATTTAGGGAATGATTAATGCTACTGAGCATTATGGGATAAAAGAACTTGAGGATCTTAGTGTCATTTGACATGTGTGTTTATTACATGTATTTTTTTAATTTTCTTTTGTTTACCCTGGTATGCTTAGCTGCATACTGGGCTAAATAAGTAAGTGAAAGAAACTATTTTCATCTGGGACATAATAACTCTCCATTCACTATGTGGTGCATTGTTGAACATTAAAGGACAGCTCTGTTTCCTGGATGCTAATGAGGATGTTGTTTGATTTAAATGGCACTACAGCCAGAGATCCTTACAGTTACCATATGCTTAGGACTTTCCTTGTACAATTCCTAAGACTGCAAGTCACCCAAACCAGCCAGTAGAACTCCCTAAGTTTTTTCAAGCTGTATTTGTAACACCTGTATATTACTGGTTGGAAATCTAGGTTGTAAACTGGGTCGTAATTCAGAAACATAAATGTTTGGCAACACCCGATAATCAGGATTTTCTCGTAGTGATATAAAGAGGAAGAGGTTAAGTAAACAGAATGATGGTAGAATGAAGAAAGTTTCTTCAACCAAAGGCAATTTGTGCAGAGGGAAGCTTCTCTTAGTGAACGTGGTACATAATGAGCAGGACACAGGTAACTGGTGTTTTTTTGGTTGTGACAGTCCTATTTTCTTATCTTGCACATGTGAATTGCACCTGCTGTGCAGGTGGTGGTATATATGAATAAAATAAGCACTTGAGCAACTGTACTCACATTTTGAATACAGACTTTGGCTTTGTGTCTTTGAATCTCTAGACCACCCACTGTCTGTAAGGACTGCTCCTTCCATCGTCTGCTTTGATCTGATAAAAAGGGAGACTTGTGGCATGACAATATGTAACAATTTGGAGCTAATCTTGGGAACATTAATGAATGCTTTCTGTAATATCAGGCTCGAGGCCCAGCACACAAAATGAAGAACATTGCATTTAAAGAAATTGCAGGGTAAATGCAGTCAGAGCAAATGTAATTGCCCTCCAACAAGTCCTTAGGGCTCCCTGTGAACCACAACCTGAGTGAATGTTATGCATAGGCTGCCCCGTATTTCATTGTGTTGCCAGACCTGGACTGCTTTTAGGACAGATGGCCACCTGCTATACCAAGAGGTAAGTAATCCCTCCAGAAGAATCTGAAGAGAACCTGGTGTGAAGAGGGTGCAAAACTAAGTGTGAACTTCTGAGACTGGTGTTGGGAAGACATGGAGGTGAACCCCAACATGAAATATGAAGAGGAAGAGCTGCAGAGGGTGTAGGAAACAGACAACAGGCAGGAAAGCGGGGTGCAGTAAGGAGTAAAGGGCATGCAGGAGAAGAAGCAGTGGTGCCACTAAGAATATGGTCAAGGAATGGTGAGGGTAAAGGGATAAGGAAAATATAGCGGGCAGAGATTATGTATCTGAGCAAGAGGCTTTGAGATAATTAATACAGAGAAGCATGGGAGTAAATGGAGAGGATGAAAAAACTCATGGATGAAAAAACTCACAGAAGAAAAAGCAAAGGAGGAAGAAATTTTCCTCCAGGACACGGAACGGGAGAAGAAGAATGCTGTTCCCAACAGCCACCCCATGGGACCACACTTTTGGGTGGCTTTCAAATAATAAAAAGGGTTTTCATATACAACCTGTTAATTAAGTGGGGGGAAAAAATATCTGAAAATTAAAAAAAGAACAGTGAAATTTTCACTGAGCAGACACCTGCTATAGCAGCTCAGCTAGGACTGGGCTCTCTTATGGTTGCTAAAAGGGTTTTCACTGTGCTGAACTTGGAATTATGCCAGTCACTGACCATGTAGCCCCATGTTCATCAAGTTACCAGGGGGATTTTAGCGGTTATGAATGACTGGAAGATCAGGTTTCTAACCAACACAAATGATATCGTAATAACAGGTACGAGAGGATGATAAAAGCTGAACATTACTTTTTTTTTTTTTTAAGAAGCTGTGTGGTTTCTTTAGGACTCTTGTCCGCTGCATTTTTTTTTTTAAAGAGATGTGAAAAAGTGGATACAAAGTTAATCGCCAGTAATCGGAAATAAAACCACAATGCAATCTCCTGCTTGTCTGTCTTCATTCTAACGTAATTTATCTAAAAATGCATTGCTTTGTACATATGGGAAGCTGGGATGAGTTCATTTGAGTGCTTTTCAAGTGCAATGTAATTGTATGTTTCTCTGCTGTAAAAGGCCAACAGAAAATTGGACACGGTGCACAAAACAGATTTTTTTAAATATTTTTTTTTCCTTCTGCATAACCACCCACTTTCAGGACTGGGAACTGCATAAACAAGATGGAGTGGAGTGAAAATCACTTAACATCAGATTTGTGCATTCTGCTTTAGAAGCAGCTTTTTCAGCTTATGTTTGTATTTATAGAACCACCACTGGGCCAGACCCTTTAGTGAGCTGTAACTGAGAGCAGATTCAAGAGGAACATCAAGTACTTTTAAAAAATTCAACCCAGTAACCACAATTATTTGATCTTTTATTGGCAGAGTGTGGCTGTTGTAAAAAGAAATGAAATACACTGACCAATCAATGCCAACTAACTGTAGATGTATCCAACCTAAACTGGGTTCAGATAATTCTTGGAGTATGCTCTGCATTACAATCAACTTCAGGTCAGACAAACATGTGCATATGCATGCATTCATGATATTTTGCATTTTTCCTCCTGTTCTTTTTTTTCTTTTCTCTTGAAATGATCCTTTTCATTTTTAACAGACACGCTGATATTCTTGTGTTGATAGTCTTTTTCACAAACAGGTTATTTCTGGAAGATTCTTCTATTTTACATGCAAGCAAATAAATAGTATGCAAATAACACAGACATGCGCCTCCTTTCTAACTGGAAGAAGATATTTTCTTCTGAACCTGATTTAGTTTGATAAATGTGAGAATATACTGCAACAAGATACTTTAGGCTATGCAAAATACTGGACTGGAGCTACATTTAGTCATGGCACGGCAAATCGACTTATGAGTCCCCTGAGACAGCCTGGTGGGCTAGAATAACAGCTCCATTATTCGGAGTTTCATGTCTATCACCCCACTTATTAGCATAGTTTTGAGGTTAAACAATGGTGTTAGTTTTCTATGTGCATCCTCCTACTTATTCATTATCAAATTACTTTACAATGTTTATTTAGACTGCTGTCCTCTAGATCAAGAGTACTAGGTCCTAAAAATGTAACTTCCCCAATAACAAAACAATTTTCAGTGAGCTGGTTTAGCATCTAACTTTAATCTGGAATTGGAATCACCTTAGAAACAGGTTTTGAAAGTGTTTTTTCAAGAATGAAATACTGAGCTTGATGAACTGGGAACAGTGAAAAGTCTTTCAATATTTTCAATGGGTTTTAGATCAAGACTAAGGTCTCATTTTTGGAAAGTACTTAAATATGTGCATACATCTGTCCCTATTCAACAAAAGCATTTAAGGACATAGGCCAGTGGATTTTGTTTCATGATTAGAGGTCAAGTAGACCTATAAGTGCTTTCCTGATCAAATATTCAATATTGACAAAAATATCCAGCGCTAAGTAAAAAAAAATACAAGTGATGAGGCCCATGTCTAGGCTTTTGTCTATGTTAGAGTAAAGCAATGAAATATTTTCCCCTGAGCTGAAGAGAACACTTTGCTTCCTAGCTATTGTTTACTCTCACCACATCTATTCAAATCTTTAACACTTGATAGAAGTATTCCAGTGTGCTGCTTGCCACCCTTTAGCTCACGAGTAACACACTTCTCGCCCACTTTGTGGAACTCAGTTTTTTTTGTATAATGCCTTCAAGAGTGGCTTTATCTACCCACTCACACGGTCATGTCTAAAAAAGTTAAAAAAAACCCACCTGCTCAGCCAAGCAAGAATTGTTATGGAGGCATCAGCCTCAATTTTTAAGTAGCAGTAACTTAAAGCTTCCTACTAGCCATTTATGATGTTTGCATGATGTGAGACCTGCTGTAGGGGTGCCTACATGCGTAGCTGTGTGGTTGCATTGGATAAATACAGACAGAAAGAAATGCCTATGGTCTCAAATTATAAAAAACGTAGACAGTGCTCATTTTCTGGAAAAATGTCTATAAAGTACACACATGTGTCTCTAGGACATGCATTATTTTGCCCCTTTTTCATAAACAGCTTACAGCTCCCAGAACCAGTGTCTGCTTCTCCAGAGCCTGAAATGGCAGAAACTGAAGAGAGGAAATTTTCTTGTTCAAGACGTCGCTGCTCTTTCTTCCCCCTCCATCTCTGTTTTTGCCTGTGTCCACCAACAAATGGCTTAGGAAGAGTCTGAGCTGAGCTAATTTAATTCGTTCCTGTGTTCAAACTGAACTACAGCTGAGCAGCATTTGATGGTGTTCCCATGGCTTATGTGCAAAGCTACAAATAAGGGGAAATTGCAGATCAGAATGAAGCTCCTGTCAGCTGTCATTTCCCACTGATATATTTTACTGTAATTATTACTTTTTGAAAACTGGCATACATTGTAAATTACAAGGTTATTTAAGTTCTGAAGATGTACTACAATCCTGCTCTGAAGTTTTTGAAGAAATTATTTCTTTTTATGTGTTTACGCTAAAGCCCAAGTCTGCCAGAGAGGAACTAGACTACGTTTTAAAGTGATGTGTATGCAATGCATTTCAATTTCTCTCTTTGGCATCTCTGCACTTTTTTTGAAGCTATATATATATATATAAAGAGGAACTCTTCAACAGCAATCTAATGTTTTTATAAAACGGATTGCATGACACCCAGAATATATTATGATGTATCTGTTTAACATACAGCCTTACCAGAAGTACAAATTTGATATGTTACACTTTCTCTAACCTTATGTTTTCAGTACAACACTATGCCTTTTTAGCACTGACTAGGAAATCAGATTGAATATGTCTGGGAATACAGTTTCACATTGTGCATAATCCTGGTTCTGCCACTGAAGAAAATCAATGACGGTGAAGCATTGATCTCCTTGCAGAGTGCAAATGCAGTTAGCTCTGAAACACACTGCTGGGGATTTTGTTATTCAAGTCATTCGATCGCTCAATGTGTTTGCTAACCCAGTTCTTATCATGCAGCACCTCACTAGCCTAAGCTTAGCTTCAGTTATGTATATAGCGAAAAAAGGTCCCCTTTTGGAAGAAGAAAAAGGCTTTACATATGCACAGTTCTTCTACTACGTGTATGTTTGCTCAAGGCTAAACCAAAATGCTTTTTCTTCAATGACATTTCACAATGTCACCAAATATATGAAAGTCTCACAGAAGGATGTGTGAATATGAATCACTCCAGGAAAATATTCTCTTCTGTTATGATGGATTTTATTTTATCCTGCGCTGGTTAGTCAATTTGCTTTCCTTTTTTCTTAGAGAAGGAAATTTGATCAAGTATTTCTTGCTGTTGCCAAAATATACATATATTCTTGCACATAGATACATACATAATTACAGGTATAACAAATGCATGCACACACGCATACACACACTCCTTAGACAGAGACATGTACTTAATTTTTTATTTATATATGAACTATATTTTATTCTTGTCAGCAAAAATATTTTCCTAACTTATAGCCTTCCAACTACAGACAATAAATCAAGTATTTTAAAAGTGATTGCAGATGATTCATTTAGTGCTGTCATAATATAGTGTTTTCTTTAATGAAAATTTATGTCATTTCCCCTGGAATAAAGCTCAGTTAAATAAATTTGTACTGAAAGGTGCAAGACAACTGATACATTACGTGGTAAACACTGGCTGGTGGTTGACAATAGGCAGAACCATGACCTGCTGCAGTACCCTGATGTTATTTAATGCATGTACTCTGAGTTAAGATTTTGCATAGTATTGCCATTATACAAATATATGTAGCTGCACCAGGTGGCATTTGTATTAAGACATAATGCTCACAGATCAACATTAAGCTGCAACTATATAAAGCAGTTCTTCAGAATATTAACAAGATTAAGATAATGAATTCTGCTTTAAAGCATACTAAGAGCAGACAGCAGCTCTGGTAGTAGAAAGGGGAAAAAATGTTTGCTGTTTTTATTGTTGTTTGAGTACTCAATATTTAGATGAAATATTAACTGAAATATTATAAGAAGTATAGTAGATGAAAAGGATGTGCTACAAACAAGTGTTATCTGAGAGAATAATGTATATGATTATTTTTTTATTATGACCACACGTTTGGCATAATTACAGTGAAAAAGTAAACAAAACAGGACTGTTTCAAATGAAACTTTTTCTCTGGCCATTCAGTGTTGCACCAGGAGCAGCTGAAGTTCACATGACAGCAAAGCCTTCTGTATTTAAGCAAAGAGCTGCTTTATATCAGAAACAATTATAATAAATCACCAAAAGCATCATGCAGAACTCAATTGGTGGTGAGGCATTCAATACCAATTCAGCAGCAGTATAAAATTAATAGCTGAGCTTTTCATCTGTCTATCAGTGGATTAAATCCACTCACTTTAAAATGTGAATACTTTGAAAAATTTTGATATTGCATAATTAGGTACTTTATCACAATGAGATGTGAATATAATAAATATAATGTCTCTCATGCAGATAGCACTGCCTTCAAAGTACATACCACAAAATATAAAGAGTTGCAATAGAAATGAATAAAGCATCCTGTCCCAGGGTGAAAAAGAAACCCTTACAGGCAACCAAATTAAATAAATATTTTCTTTTATGCTCACTGACTTAATTGTGTGCATCCAGTAATTCAAAACCTGACCTCACAAAACACACGAGGAGACCTTCTTAAACAGAAGAGTAACAGATAGTGTAAACCCAAACCCAGTCCAACATCTCTCAGCCGCATGATATCTACACACATGCCACTACCTTTTCGCGCTCTTGAACCTCCAACTGTGACTTCAAGTAACAGAAAAGCTACAAACTAGGATAATCTTCACATGGNGGATCCACTAGGTGTTCTGTCACAATTTCTCCAAAATCTATTAATTTTACTTCTACAACCAAAGCTTGTATGCAGATTCCTACTACATTTCCCTGTGAGTACTGCATTTCCAGAGAGGAGAATGAGTGCTTCCTCTTGTTTGCATTTCACTCAAAATTTAAAAAAATAAAAAATAAATCTTTAGCTCAGTGTTTCAACTACCTGGATCAATACACATCCCCATATCAAAACACTTGATCCTTTCCTCCAAGGGCAACCTACCTTTTACTTACATTTCTGTTACTGTCTTTTCCACCTTCCCATAAATCTCTTTTCTTGTATGTCTACTATTCTTGTTTATATGCCAACAGAAAGAAACTACTTTCTGAAATCTGAGAAGTGGGCCACAACCATGCTTTTATTTTTCCTTTCTTTTCCCACATAGGGTCCCAGATATAGCATGTTTCTTCCACAGACTTGGGAAACACAATTTGCTTCTTTGAGAAACGTGTGAAACACTGACAAAAATGATACATCAAAATGAGATTAAGAAAGATCTGTATCTTCCCTCACTTTCCCTGAACAGCCCGCTAAAAAATTATCTCAAGCCAACAAACAACTTCCATGGAAATTCTGGCAATACCAGAATACCCCTTTTTATTTCACCCCTATCAGCTCTGAAACTGAAGTTCAAGTCAAAGCAAATGTGTTCGTCTAAATTGCTTTGTTCTTCTGTTTTTTATCTGTATCACTATCATCTCACCTCAAAATTAAACAGGACAATATGTTGTTTGGGGGTTTTTAAATTTATTTTTTTAACTATAAAATAAAACCACTGGAAAACATGCCAACTTGATATTCTTAGCATCCTTATAAGAGCTAGTTTAATTATTAATTGTGAACGAAGTATTTGATGACTCCTGCTTTTTTCCTGTATGTGAATCATTTGTAAACTAATCCTGATTTCCACAAAATATCTTTTATGCATCTGTGCTGAATAGTTTATGCAAACAAATATTAGCCCATGGCTTGTTTGCAAACTGCTGACTTAAAATATTTGTTATTCGTGGCAGATGACTTATCAGAGAGTTAACACTTTATTGATTTAGTGTCCTGATAGTTTTTAAACTTTAAAGGAACCACAATAGACTCTGAACTGTATGAGGAGTGGTTTTGGTGGGCAGGAGGAGAGGAAGCATGGATAACCCAGATAAAAATGAAGCAAGGATAAAATTAAGTGTATGAAATCAGACTATAGGATCATAGTACATTTGACTTTGAGAATAAAGGTGAATAAACACAGAAATAGGTTTTAAATGTAATAACTTTTTCTTAAACCAACAGCATTGTTAATCCACAACCCAGTGTGCCAGAACATACAGTTAATGATATTTCCAATACAGATATTCAAGTGAATTTCTTCTATCAATGGAAATATGAAAATTCTCTGGTTTTGGAATCAGAAGCTTGAATTACATAACTGGTGGTTATTCAATTAATCACAACAAATTATTAACACAAATAATTTATACCAGGTGGATGAACATGCACTATAAATATAAGAACACAACTACACCATACCATTCTCTAATAATTTTCAATCCCAGTATTAAGAAACCAATTCACTTTCAACGGTACCTCATGTAATGCTACAAAACTATTCACTTACACAAAAGTTTACTCTCTGGACATGTTAATGAAACAAATGTAAATTTTAACTTGCATAACATTATGTTAGGCAACATTGAGAGCATAACTAGCTTTCAAAATTATGAAAATACTGACAGAAACAAATCCAAGATTTTCTAATTATTTTGTAACATAGAATGCATTGTCACAAGAAGTGGAGAAGTACAAAGCCATTCCTTGCCATTCTGTAAAGCAAACGAAACAGAGACAACACAGAAATATTTGCCAATAAGGGAATGATGCCCAAACCTAAAGACCTGATGTTCACTTACTACCATCTTTGGAAGCAGCCTGATTCTCCAGGCTTGACCTCTTGCTGCGTCTCATTGGGACAGCTCAAGAAAAAGTGAGTGGAGTCAAGGCTTCATATTTTAGACCTTTCCAGTGACTATATGTAACTTATATTTTCTTTATACATAAAAAAGGGGTGACAATCTTCAGTGACATCTTCAGCTCCTTCCTTTTGTGAGGCATAGTTGACTATTACCTCGACAAAATACTATTGTGTAAAACTGTGATTCTGCAAGTTTCTGAGGAAGAATTTTAACATAATACTGAGGTGTCAGTGGCTCAGGGGAGAGGGAACTGGCAAAAAATAGCTTTCCTAACGTTAAAGCCATAGACCAACACGGGATGAGTGCAAGCTCCATACTGAGTGTTTGTCTGAAACAGTGTCAAAGCATGTAAACATTTTGCCTGCTGGTGAATTACTAATTAAACTTGACGTATTTATGTCATCGTTTTGTATACGGCACAGCAAGTGATTGCTTACATTCCTAATATTGAAAGAAAAAAAATGCAGCATTTCCTTCTTCCAGATAAAACCAGAGCTTTGTGGTGAAGCGCACAGTGTCCTTGCTGGAACTCGGTCAATGTCAAATACTCAATCTAGACTTGAACTTCATGACTGTAGTAGATGCTTAGAGACATAACAGGATTACAGGTCTAAATCTTACATATTGGTAGTTTTTGAACCTTCAAGGTATTATCGAAACATAAATATGCATTTTTGGGTGAACTCTCTGCCACAGAAGCCTTTCTCAGCACAGATATTTGATCCGAGTCTGTGGTTCTTGCTGAGATATGCATTGCATCATTGTCTATTTTCAGCTTGTTACATTAATCAAAACCTATTCCATTTATTAAACTGCTTCCTGCAGCTCAGGCATTTGAAATTCAGAGTGCCAGCAAGCAGCTGCCAGGCACCGTGAAGGAAAGAGGTGGGGTAGATTTGAGTAATGTACAAATTGAATTTCAAGTGACTGAGCAGCCTCTTTATCTCTTAGTGACACAACCAGTGATTGTAACAGTATTCTTAAAGGAAATGAAACCTAGAGCCACAGTTCAATCATTGGGTAGTTACTATAGCCCTTCCCAGCAGTCCTTCCGGAACTACTGATGAGTGTGACCTTTGCAAAAATGCACAAAGCCTTGATTTCTGCACAGTTAACCTTTACAAGCTGGAACCCTCCTGTGGAACCTAACCACAACAGAGGGATGCTTTGGAATAGAAACACACACACACGTATTTTATGAAAGAGCAAATCTCAGAAAAAGAAGAAAAAAAAAAAAATAAAAGAATAAAAGGAGAAAGAGAAAAGATTTTGGATAGGGGCACTTAACAGTTTTCCAAATAGCTGATTACTTACTCCTCTGTTTTGATCAGTACTTTTCATGCTTCTCATATTCCACAGGTAATAGTCAATTCAGAAGTCTAGCACCAAAGCTTTTTTCCTCAGAAATATTCTCTGTGCTTTAGAAGTCCGTCAGCCAAGAAGCTGACAAAACAAATTCTGTACAATCTTAACAGCAGGTGTTCCACCAAAATCATAGTGAATATAGACACTACACACAGGCAGTCAGCTGACTCCCAGCTCTCCATCAGTGTCTGTCCCTTGTGCACCTGATACCCACAAAAGACTCCAGGAATCCAGATTTGTGTGTGCGAATAACCATCACAAGAGATTTTAGGAGAGGGTGAATTACCATTTTCCCATTCTTGCAATTCAGAACGAGCTCAGCCATGGGCATTATTTTCCTGAGCCCTCAAGAACCCACACTGCCTCAGCCAGGGGTATGTGCTCCTAGCATTCCTTCAGGGCTGCTTGAGAAAGCCCATAATTTTCCTTACCAAAATTTCAACCAATGCAAAACAAATTGTTGGTGAACATTTCAGCCGGTGCCACAGCAGGTACAAGAGGATGCAAGCTAGTGGAATGCTTTGTAAGGATCTCTCCTAGAGGAATCTTGATGATATTTTATTCCTTTTCCAGGCTTTTTTTCTTATTATCCCTGATGGTACTGATAGCTGTTTGGAAAGCTTTAAATACGTTTTTGTGAGAAGACAAAGAGAAGCAAAGTAATATTCTTTTATGTCTGGTTGATTTGGTTTCCTGAATATATGTCTTTGTGGAAATGGTCTTTGGGGCAAGATCTTTGGAAAAATTACTTTTTCAAAAACAAATCCTTACAATGTAAACTGTGAATTCATAGATTTGTCTGTATGTTTTTTAGTTTGGTATATAGAAGTCTTGTCTCTCACATACGCTGTCCCAGTGTCTATCCTTGTTGTGCTGGTAGTACAAAATTCCTGCTGTTGTATCTTCTTGGGCAACTTCAGTCAGGACAAGATATCAACGAAAGCATTTAATACAGAGAAAGGAAGAACAATATTAAAATACAAGAAGGATGAAATGACAGAAGTGTCACTGAAAGAGCACAAACTGGGTAAATAACTAACAAAAGTGTTTTACCTTTAATAGCAAATTAGAAGCTTCATCCTGGGAGGCCATATATTAATTGTCAAAATTTTTGTTTCCCTGGATAGACTGAAAATATATCACACCTTTTGCAATGCGTCCTGTAAAACTACATCTGTAAGATACATGGGTAAGAACAACTTCATTCTAACCTTCAAAGTGAAGCCACATGCTTGGACATCAGCAGGAAAATGACTTTAATTCATTCTAGATGACCTTTTCATTGAAAAGCAAACCCCTGCCCTTAGGCTCTTTAAAAAGGTTAGGTGTACCTTTTTCCTTTTACTATTATGAGGCATATATTTATTAGTGCTCTTTAGTGTTTTTTTTCACACCAAGTCTAGTTAGCTTTTAGAAAAATCAAACTCCCACCATCACCCCTACCCTTTTCACTTTTGTAGATCATTAACTACTTCCAGACTTCTGCTTTTGAGATCTGAGTGTAAGAAAAATTCATTCAAAAAAAGAGGAAAAGGAAAAAGATCAACAGTATAATTGATACTATTCAGCAAACAATAGATCATTAACAAGCCAGCCTTCCTATTCGTTAAAACTTGTTTTGTTGCTTTAAGTAGTCAATTCAAAGGAAAAAAAAAATCTCTAGTGAAATGGTATTAAATTTGCTGCTTTTCATCTCTGCCAATAAGGATTTTGGTATGGATATATGGAGTTAGCACCCAGGGGACAATGTTAATTACCAACAGAGGAAATCATGTTCTGTATGCAGATTGGTGAAAAGTCTTTATTAACTGCTAAGAAATAGTTAATTTGTCATTAGTCAGAACACTGAACCAGAGGCTGCTGCTTATGAACCATTGATTAAAGTTTATGGTAGCAATAACGTTACTGAAAAACATTTGTTACCATACTTAATGACCAGATTTTAAACCATTAATCTTCCTTTGCAGGTTAACCAAACAAATGGGTGTAAGCTGTTTGTAACAACCAATACCACCGATATTAGTATTCAGATGTTTTAAACATCAAACAAGCTTCTTAATATGTAGTCTGTAACAACGTGTGTATTAATAGCACCAAATATGAAAGAAAAGGGGCCTCCTTTCCAAACAGACACAGCATGATGTTGTAAATAAAAAGGTATAATCTGGCTTTTAACTAGCTCATTTACTTAGATAGAGCACATATGCTGTACAGCGGTAGAGTGCCATAGCCCCACTTCCACAGAAGCAGAAAGATGGGGGAACACACAAGAACTCCTTATGATGGACTGGAGTCAGGGCAGTATCCACTGTGACCGTAACTACTGGGGCAGTGTTCTAAGCACTGCGTTGTGTATCTTCACGGTGATAGGAAGGTGAACTCACCCTCTACCTTACCTGTGATACAAAGCCAGACCCACTCTGCCTGTAAGGTTAGTCTATGTTTCCATGGGGAGTAGCAGGCAAATGGTGTATTAGCCAGTGCACACACAGAGGATACTATAACTAAACTGTAGTTTACTCTGGTGGTAATTNACCCTGGTGGTAATTTCCTTATCAAACCAAGATCATCTCCGCCAAGCGCAAACCAATGCATCTGTCATTTAGTCTTCTCCTGAGGCAGCCGCGCTCCTTATTTTTCCCTCACCACAGATTTCCTGGTGTCCACTAGTAAGACAGGTCTAAGGTACAGAGCAAAATGCTTGTGTGAGAAATTCCTCTGCTGGGATTTGTACTTAGCTCCTTTCAGTCTTGGAAAAAATCAAAAGGAGGATGTACTTACTCTGAAACCAGTCCAGCGACATTTCTCTCAGGAGTACTTCTGGAATATGAGTGTGTCCCAGATTACTGCCTATACCCTCTAGAAATGTTTTGATTAGATTAGTGTATACCATGTGCTTCATTCTGGATGTGTGTAGTCATTGGGCCAGTGCCCAAAGCAAGAAGCAATACTATTATTAGAAATCCTGTTTGAAGGTTACAAACCATTGCAAGATGTTATTTCAGGACAAGCCACCATGCTATGACCTATTGCAAACAAAGCCAAAGAACCTGCGGTGGACCACTGACGTTTTATATGAACCCATTTTAGCTTGGATGAAGATGCACAGTGGTATGTACCTAAAAATGCATCAGTGGCAGCATTCTTAGGCTTGAGGTAAAGAACAGATAGCCTTAGCTGTGCATAAGCACCTGCCAGCTTGCACTGAACTTAACTAATGCAGTTTTACTATATACAGCACCTCTGGGATCTCAGTAATGAAGTGACCCATCTTTAATAATTCTCCAAATCACAGTAATACAATAACATTTGTGACCCAATCACTTAAGATAGTTACTCTTGAGTAGCAAAATAATAAAACAGGAACACGTGGGGTGGTTAGATCAATAGAGATGATAACGACACAATCGGTAGCAAACTGCGGGGCTCTATTATCAGCGCAGCAAGTACTTACAACGAAAGACAGCAGCTCTGAGGAATTCAATCGTTCTCAGTCATTTCCTTTTCTGATGGCTATTTCATAATTGTGGGAAATTTCATGTACATGTTAATTCTTCAAAGATTCTTGGCCAGCCTCCATCCAGTAAACAAGCTTTGCTATTATCTGAGTATTTAACTCAGTCAAGCTCTCAATAATAATTTAATGACTGGATTTCATATTGCTTTGGGAATACTTGTTAACTGAATGGCTGCACTGAGAAGTTGCAATAAAATATACTTATAACCATCTTGGATTTGGGGGCTTTTTCTCTTTTTAAGGGTTGTATTATTTGCTTTCCTCCACCCATTACAATATCAGGGGCGGGGGCAAAAGAGTGGTTCCTTAAACCTAATCTAAAAAGGTGATTTTCCTGAAACCAGATACTTTGAAGAAAATCCTGTCTTGGTTTAAAGTGTGTATTACTGCAATCATATGAACTTGTCCTATGACTCATTAGTGAAATATTTGACTTTCATTAAGGAACTCACAGCTGAAAATTATTAAGTTTTTTAACCCCGAATAATATGTGGATGATAAGCATGGAAAATCCAAAAGTGGATGTCATAGTCTATGATGATACTTATAGTGTGACTTCATAACATGCACTTGCTGTGCTATCGATGGTTTTACAAGTACAATTTCCTTAGGTTGGGCCCTATCATGGACAGGCACGAAAGACTGTATGAATATATAATTTCTCTGCATTAAGCAGGGAATAAACTACACAAGCAGATGCACTGTCTTTTGATTGACATAAGGAAAATCAGACACAAAGGCTAATGCCAGTGCGACCGTACTGGTAAAATGTTGCACCACAACTGTGCAGCAGCACTGTGTCTCACTGAGGCCTTACCGTTTAGGTCTTAATGAGCTTTGATGCTCTCCTTCCTGAAAACCCTTTTATGCTTTCTGTTGACTCCATATGGCACTCTGATGAGCTCACACTTCTTCTTAAGTACTTCTGTATCAGAAAACAAGAGCAAAGCTGAAACAAAGTGAGTCATCTGTTTTAGTCTTTGCTTTCACTGCATGAGATAATGTGGAGGTGTTAATTACAAGACTTCACTGAGTCTTGACTAATAACAGTGTGCAAACAAATGTATGTCAAACTTAGCTACAGAAAGCTTCTACTAATAAGGTAAAACTAGCAATTAGAGCTGACAATGAAGTCATACTTTTCCTTGAATATTCATTTATGAAGTCGTTGTTTGTTGCTTGCTTCTATTTTCTTCAAGGAAACTAATAGGAACTCCTAGTCATTCATTAAAAATGACTTAAATATCATTTGGTGAGCAAGCACACTGGATTAATTCTCCTTTGTACTAATCCACTGACCCTTTGCATCAAAGGCAGAGAAGTAATGTTCTCTGAGATTCCCCAATCTGTGACCTTGGCATAATAGGAACAAATTGAATTCCCAGAAGAAGAAAAATTACACTGACCATTTAAAATCACTAACTGCGTGTCTGAAACACCATTCATTTCATTTAAATTCTACAGTGGAACTCCTTCGCTTACAAGAAGAACGAATATGATTAGCACACTAAACTTAGTCCTGTCACTTGGTCTGGGGCTTTTTTTCCTTCTCTTTACAAAGCAGTTTTGACATGCTTCTTTAAACACATAAGCTTTGCGTTCCCATGCTGGATGAATGCATACCAGGAGGAAGCAGGCTGCACATTCAAATCTCTTTATGTGCCTGAATCCCCAAATAAAAACAACTGCAAGCTCAAACTCGGCCATGCTGCCTAATTCCATATCCATGGATTAATTATTCTCCTCAAACCATTTTATGAGTAATCCAAAATCTATTAAATTAAATACAGATAATTTCAGATTTTTTTAAATAACATTTCTAGTGAAAAATAGAAAATACGGTCCTGGAAAAACATTCACTAGAAAATATTTCATATATAGCTGACAAATTGAGGACATTAATTTATTTAAAAAATAAGAAAGAAATTAAAATAATTCTGTTTGGAAAAATCCTTTCTTTGATCCCAAATCTCCATTTTCTCACTGTGTCATAATGTAAGCTGTTCCCGATGTTAACATTTGGTTGCTATACACCACTGCCGAGCATTGCTGAAATTGTGCCGAATATAATGCTGCTCTGGTGTGTCTTTCCTCTTGGTGATGTCTAAGTAATAGTTTGGCTTTATATCTTTTGGTCTGTTCCCAAATACACTTCTGTTTTTTACATCTATCTAGGTATCTATGGAAATCTATAGGAGTATCTACGTTAGTATCCACATGTACACACTGACACATATTATCAGTCTCCAATCCTTTGGCCTAACTCATTTTCCATACCAACCTCAGGGTTCTTGTTGACCTACTGCTCTGGGAAGGTGAAGACAAGAGGACTAAAACTGCGACTAGCCACTGCACACTCTCGTTTCTGATTCCATTTTTATGTTGGCACCAGTGATAACAACAGATGGGACTAACAAGCGTAAATCTGCAAACCTAATATAGAGACCTGGAGTCCATTCTATTCTGTGGGTGGCTGAAGAATGGGAAAGCTAAAATTTTGGAAGCTGGAGCCTCTGTTTTAATTCAAAATGCATCTACAGAGAAGGAGATACTAACAACTCCTACTTTCACAGCCAAAACCACACTGATATAAAAACTTTTTTTTATGTTGCATCTCTTTACCTGGTAATCTAAGCAAATATATTTGAAAATAAATGGGAATAAAGTTGATAAATTCAAGATGAGACTTGCAGATAGAGATAAAAGGATTTATTAGGCCAATACAGTTGGAAAATCAGCAAATTATTAATGCTGAAGTACTTTATATTGTTGTGACATTAACCAAAGTTTTGGAAAAATGGTCACATTCTTCAGGTACTGTTCAAAGTGCTTATCATGCCATTACACTTTTAATAGAGAGTTGGTGAAAGCATTGTTTTATGCATTCCTATTTTATTTGCAAGTTTATGACTACTTACAGGCACTTCAAACACAGAGATTTCCTCTGCTTTAGCACTGCAAAATCCACCATAGATTTCTACTGAAAAATAGTTAAAAAAAAAGTAGTTTAAAGGGAACAAAATCAGGAGGAAAACTTTTGCCTTCAGTGAAACTGAATTTTGTAAGAAAGTGCTTCTGTTAATTATTTCTTGCAGCAGGTATTGGCTGTCAAGGTAATGCATTACTACACCATTTGGAAAAAACTACAGTTCTAATTAGATGAGCAAATAAATGTTCATTTCAATTTATTAATATAGCTGCAGGCCTTGTTGCAATTTATCTCTCATTTCTGAGACCAATGCATCGCAGGCTGGAAATCATTGTGGTGAAGTGACTAGCTTTAATAATGGATACAGGCGGTGAATTATTCATGCAGAGGGGAGCAAGTCTTGATGCTTTCCACTCACTTCTTTAATTAACTGTGAGATGCTGACGAGCCCTATAGTGTGTCTAAGCTTTCTAAGTTTATCTCCCCTGTAAATGTGAATTCTCTTGTAGCTGCAAAAATATTCTGTTTATCAGCCACTTAATCCAGAAAATACAATCCTGACAAAGTAACTGCTGTACCCCTGTTATTTTTTTGTATTGCTTTTCTGTCAACACCATTTCTGTAACCCAACTTTTCAATTTCAGCCCCCCAATTAGCTTAGCTCTCCTCTCCAAAAGTTATACAGCTTACAAATTCTGGAAAAGGTTGCCTTATGACTTTGATAGTCAATGCTTTTTCTCCACTGAAAGTGATGGATAGGGAATGGACTGGTGAGAAACATGCATATCCTTGGTATGTCCAAGGCGTGTCCTTGGATCCCACAGAAGCATGGGATAACTTTGCAGTGTTTTTTTTTTTTTTTTTTTAATCCTAAGGGTTGCACCAGTGTAGTGGGCTACCAATGGCAATGGTGAGAAAAAATTCCTGCCCTCTATGAGGCCCAGGTGATCAGTCAAATCAAGACCTTTCAGACTCCTGGGCATAAAACTGTACAGTTTTGATAGTGCTTCATTCAACAGAACTGTTTCTGTGAGCCCAGTTATATATACCCATGACAATTTGTTGGATCTGGCTCCAAACCAAGAAAAAAATCTGAAAGAGCACAGTTGAGGAAAACTTTACTAAGACATACAAAGTAATTGAGCTTTTCCTCTCAGTATATTGGACTAAACTTTTGTTTAAAACTGACAGTTTGTAGCTGCTTGAAGTTAATAAGCTACAGAAGAAGTTTTTAAGCCTGTATTTGGTGTAGCATCAAACAAACATTGCAAACTCGTACCAAATGTAAGGGCTGCAATTATTTGTATGGGGGTCTGTATGCTATTTATGTGAGTTTACCAATGTGTTTTAATGGTTTCCTGTAGGGGATCAATTATTACAGTTTCTCAATGAAAAAAAGAAAACTAAAAAAACAGCCTTCAGAATTTTTTTTTTAGAAGTTTCTTAATTACATGTACGGAGTAGAGCAGGAGAAATGCATTTCAGGACACTTTGTGCTGAGATATAATTCAATGGTTTTCTGCAGTCACATTAGTGACATGCTTAGATAATTGATTGTCCCTTATCTGACAGATCTACATTGCTATTAGCTGTTACTAAGCAAGTAAAATATGTAGTGCACTTGAACATTTATTGAGCAATTTTTCTATTGCCATGGTAGGCTTCCTTTGACTTTCAGCATTTCTGAGCTAAAGAAAGAATCTGAGGGAGGTCTTATCCAACCACTTCTTTGCAGAAATTGAATCACTATTTCTATAAATCAAATACCATGTTAAAAGCTCAGTGAAGTAAACAATGATGTATGTGAATTAGCAGCACAACTTTAGTCAATACAAATCAAAGTGGCTTTATGAAGGTATTGATGTTTTCAGCTCTTGCGGAGGTTGAATACATTTAAGCATTTACCCCTGGAGGGACTGTTGATCCAAATGAATCTATTCACTTTGAAACCAGATCATGGTCATGGCAACAAACAAGCTTACATATACCAAACTAAATGTGGCAGTTATATTAACCATAGTAACTGCTAAGTTCATAGCAATACAAGTGCTATTCTTAATGCAACAAAATGGGTCTGAAAACAAGTACTTCATTTCAGTATACAGGCTGTATTTTAACTCAATTTTCCAGTTATTTTTGTAATTTCAGGTAAGGGAGCGATGGTAGAACGCAGCATTTTTACATATGCCACACAAAAAGAAAAGAGCTGATCGTGACAACAGATCTGTTATTTTCCCATGTTCCTTAGTAAATTAAAGTCATGCCCAGTTTAAAAGAAAAAATGCATTTTGTTTTTATGCAAGTGTTATGCAGGGTGTGCCAAATTTACTCCTGATCGCATTCCTGTAAACCTAGAGAAACTCCAGCAAAGCCTTCCCCAAGTAACACTATTGGTTTCAACAGAATTACTTGACATGGATGACGATGTGCCAGGTCTAGCTGGCCCTATGTGTTGAACATTGTTAGCATGGAAGCAGTGTGGGCTAAAGGTAGTATTTATTTCCACAGAAATAATGACTGTGTGAAAAATAATACTGTATTTCTGTTTGAATAATACCATGAAAATGCCCAGGCTTTACAGGATTAGCTGCAGGACAGGGAACCTCATGATTGTAATCATATGATGAGGGAGAAATACTATGGAATGCCTCAGTCCATGAAGAAAACTACACCCTTTGGTTCAAATACAAAATACATGCTGTAAGCCTTCACCTGACAATTTAAAACCTTTTTCTCTCTCTGTGCTGCTCTGAAGAAGCTGACTGGTACCCATGGGCTTAAAAGGTAACGTATTGCCAGTACTTCAGCGTACAAAAGGGCAAACCTCCTTTGATTCCCTTTGCCTTTTCCTCCAAGAAAATAAAAACTTATAAATATCTCTTCAAAGCCATCATGTTAATAAATGTCATCTTGCCTGAGGGTGCTTGCAAGAGACAAACGTATATTAGAGGAACCTCACAAAACCAAAAAACAAAATCCCTGTGTAGTTGGAAGCAATAAATCTTTTTAAGCACATATGAAAAAAGAATTGTAAATTAAAATGTCCTCCAAAGTGTGTTTTCTTTTTTTNAGAATAGTGCAGCATTCAAGTGTGGGAATGTTTCTCTCAAACGTATAAATCACACATTTCGCCTCGCAGGCTGCAGCAGAACCATAGTGGTGGTGGGGGCAGGGAGGAAGAAATACTGGTCAAGCAGTGTGTTAATGAAACATTTACACAAGCAGTTTATGTGGTAGTAATGAAAAAGGCCTCTTTCATCCCATCCTTTCATTACTTAGCACAATCTTTAAGAGGATTAGTTTAAAAAAAAGGGGGGGGGGAGAATGTGCTTATCAGTTGATTCTCA
>VZSZ01008113.1:82907-93614 GCA_013398815.1 Ibidorhyncha struthersii
TGGTGTTTACTAGACTGTAATTCCCATCTCACAAGTTGAACTTGGCCATTTCAACTAAGGAAGTACCAAATGTGTGTGTTGACCTCCGGCTTTCTGCTTTAGCAGCTGTTTTAAATCTGAGCCTGTAAAATTGTGAGTGTCTTCTTTCTGAATTATGCACTTTGAAAGGGCAAGTACCAGGATGCGATATATATATATATATTTATATATATGTTCCTAGTTCTAATTACTTTAAAATTGCATGTGATATAAAGTATTTTCTATGAAGTCATAAGTTTTGTCATTGTTCTTCTGTTGTTACCTGCAATTTACTCACCCACATTTCATTCCTAGGTATGCTGCTTCTCTTGACATGATAAAACCTGAATTTTAAGTTCAGATTTAAAAAAAAAATGATGGCTAGCCTCATATCTCGTAAGGGTTTTTCACACTCAGAATTCACAAGTTCTGTTAGCTATGTGCCATGTAACAGCATAATATTGAGGACAGATGTCAAACGTTTCAACAAGTTGTGTCAAACTACTGAAGGACTATGCCTAGAAGAGAGGCTGTATTTTTACTTCCTGCACTTTTGTGTAATGGGTATCTAAGCAGTTTGTGATAATTTCATTAATGTTTCATAACTACACAGAGAAACAAAACCATTCCAGAAATTAAGAGTGCTTACTAGTGTTCCAGCTACAATTTGTACTGTAGGTGGATCAGAAAGAAATAGAAAGAAATTTAGAAGGAGAAAAGAGAGATAAGATATATATAACAGAATAAATAGCAAATATAGACACATTTTATTTCTCTTGGCGTGTTACTGCTAAAGAACATGTCTTTTGGAATACAATTTTCCAGTTTCCTTTGGGAAAGTGGTGAATCTCCCAGGAACTTCAATGGCACTTCCTGACAAGATTCCCCATGATTTTACTAAACATCTGGCCTCTGTGGTATGCAATTATATTGCTCTTTTCTCTTCACGCTGACCTCCAAGTTCAACTGCCTCTGACACGAACAGCAGGAGAGAGCAAGCAGCTCAGTACCATGTGAAAAGAAAATCATGAAGCTGGAAGTTGAATATAAAGTCATTATGGGGGCAAATGGAAACACTGGAGAATGGCTCAGCATAAAGCCTAGGAGAAAAACACTGCACAGAGACTGAATGGTGCCAACTGTGCTGTATATGCATCAGTCTTGTAATGTATGGATGGGGCAAAATGCCCTCATAAAGCCCTATTTTCTGAATTCTCTTGTGAAATTACACTTACACTTAGTAATAAATTGACACAAAACAAAGACAAGAGGCGGAGGCTTTGGATTAGGTCAAAGAATGTAAGTCTAATTGAAGGCAGGTTACTCACTGATAGCTTTTACATCTAAAGAATGATGATGGGGAGGAACAGCTCATTTACTTTGGCTCAAAAATATATGCCAGAGGCCTCATTCTGTCAAAGACATGCACTTGTTAAGTGTTCTCTGTGATTAGATGATTAACCCATATAATATAACACAACACCAGCAAGTATACTTCTATTCAGCAGCCCCCTCCCCAAGATAAATTACATCCATGCCATGTTAATCTTCCTCTGTGGAGGGGGAGCAGGAAACATGCACCATTACTAAGACTCACAGTAGAAGGAATGATGCATTTGATATGCGTAACATCAGGTGCACAGAAAGGGCACATCTTTGTAATACTGCCCCAAGGGTGAAAATTGGACAACCAGTGTCATCATTAATCTTGCAGCACTGTCTAAAATGGTGCAGTCATTTAGTCCAACAAAGCCCTTCTTAACAGCCAGGATACATATTTGATTTTGATCCAGTGACAAATGTCTTTTGATGGCTTTCTGGCAGGCCAGTAACATGCTGGATTAAGTATCTGTGAGAAAGCTGAACGCAAGAGTCACTATAGAGGGCTCCGAGTTTCAGATCCTTTCTGATAAGGCGAGTAATTTTTTTTTGCAAGACACATCTGCAGAGAACTGTCTTTGGAGTCTACTGTGTAGCACCAATATTTATTCATACTCCTGTAATTCCATCCATAAATGAAGAATATGCAGTCCCTGTAGTTTCTTGCGTGTAATTCAATCAGTGTTTAAAAATTAGTCTTATACTAAGTTTTCAATTCAGTGCTCTATTTGTGTAGCATTGAGAAACCAGGCATCAGATGGGCACTGAAATCTCTCCAGCTCTTGAATAATGAAAACAATATTAAAGAAAGCATAACCTTTTCTCCACTAGATCATCCTTTGAACATTAGGAATCTGTTCACAGGAGTTAATTAGGTTATGCACATGCCAATGCAAATGTTCTAGCCTTTAATCTTTCAAAAATATTTGGAAAGGGCTTTTTTCTCTCCGTGTAGAATTTATTTATGTAATTCATCACCATAGACCCAGCACGGCCGTACACTACAACTCTTTGTTTGCTCCTGTTGAAACATATACTACTTCCAGAAAAAAACAACATCAGTGAAAACAGAGAGATAAAATGGGATTAAAACAGGAGTTCTGCAAATACTTCAGATGGCTTCATAAAAGTTCACCTTCCGTTAACTACAGGTCTGTGGAACAGAGAGCTCTGAATATGGCGGAAAACTGCATACATTTTATTTGCTTATTTAGTCAACAGTTTGAATAGGAGTAAGCACTTACCATGGTAACCCTTGTGTGACATGGAGACTGAGAGAACTTTTTTAAGACACAGATGCTACACATAAGGTGTGTGGCTTGTGGATTTGCACACTGCCCTATTCATGAACAGTGAGAATGACACCATCTCACCCTCAGTGAGCTGTGTCTTGAAAACCATACTTTTGGAAAAGAACATTATTTATGTTACATATGAATAGTTACAGTTTGTGTGTTTAAGATGTGAATGCCTCTTTTTGGTTGTGCACCCACTGGAACACATAACATATCCTTACCTCCTTCAATGCTCTGGGAGGGTGATGTTGGACTTAATGGCTAGCAGTGTGGGATAGCCTTGTGAACATCACAAATGGGACTTTTATTCATTTGCTTTAATGAAAAGAAAATGTATAAAACCACTGCACATGCAGACAGCCTTGTGAATCCACGAAAGTTCAGAAATGGAATGGTATAACTGAAACAGATTACGCACACTAAAACTTAGCAGAGGGCTATTTTTGAAAGTGGCTATCTTTTTGAATTAGGAGAAAAAAAGCTTGACTGCATACATGTTCAGGTCCTTTTTACAGCTGTGCATCCACTTGAGTGGTTGTGCAAATAAATATATGCAGAAGCCTACTTCAACATTGAACCCATTAGTATTGAGTTGAGCTTACGGTTCCCAAGGAGAGGATTACTCATAAGAGGAGATATTTGTTAACTCTGTGTATGTTCCCTCTTATCAGCCAGCTGTCAATATTTTCTTGTCTCACTCAAACACCACTTACTTTTCCCACATAAGTCTGCATAGTCCTTTATCGTGTATTTTCTATCTATGGAAAGCAGATGACCGTTTCTCAGCTGGTTTCACTTTTTATGGATCCCGGTGACTATTCCTCCCTAGAAAGCATTTCAAATTTTGTCATGTCCTCCCTCCCAAGGAATCTTACAGAAAGCAGGTGCTATTGCACATTATTTTGTTCAAGAAGGAAGGAAAATGCAGCTATCTACTTCCCATCTTGGGGACAGGATGGACAAATAAGGTAGCAGAGTCGTTAGGTTAGGAACCAGTCATATAGAGGCTTGAAAGAAATTCCTCGTGAAGGAGCCACCACTACTCTCCCGGACATGTCTGACAACTGATCTGACTCACTGGAGACTACATCGTCCTACAAAACTCTAGAAATGAAACACTTTTCAAAATGCAAACAGACACGACAGGACAAGGGTTTGTTGTGAATATGCAGTGTGGACCACATGCAAATAATCAGCAGAGAGTTATTTAAAGCGTACGTTCCTTGGTTTGTGACCATCTGTTTTGTTCAGCATTGGAAGAGGGTTTAGCACTGTGAAAAATGAGAGGATGACTTGATCCATCAAAAGGGTGCTGTTCATAGAAGCTTCCTAGCATGATAACAAATAACAATGACATAACCCTGCAATGTGTCCTGCTACCTAGATTACAATTTTGTTTCCACACAAACCGTTTGTTGCAATTTGCTTAAACCAGGAAAATTACAGAGCACAGCGTGGAGGTGAGGCATTTCCTCCCACCATCTCATTACTTCAAGAAGTGCCACATATTACTGCCAACTTATTTATGTTGCATTAACAGTTTTTAACCTCTTTCCTAGCAAGCAAACCATATTAGTGTTTAATACCTCGGGAAGTTTCCTG
The DNA here is from genome assembly GCA_013398815.1 of Ibidorhyncha struthersii. NCBI lineage: Eukaryota > Metazoa > Chordata > Aves > Charadriiformes > Charadriidae > Ibidorhyncha > Ibidorhyncha struthersii. Next base: position 87,203 of record VZSZ01008113.1, read on the forward strand.
ACAATGCACAGACAAACAGGATATTCCCTTAAGTTACTCTGAGGGGTATCCTAGAAAGGTATTCCTTCTAAACCAGGCAGGTCTGAACAACTTCCAAGTGGAAACTAAGGCAAAGAATACTAGAGACAGAGAGGGAAAAGCGAAGAGAGGAGATGAGTGCAAGCTTGCCTTTCTGATTTGCTGGGTTGTTTGCTCAGCCAAACAGTTTGGATTATCAGATAAGCTGTTGCAAATCATTGCAATTTTTTTAATGTAAATGAAACCACTCAGAGTGAGATGCCTACAAACTTTCAAAAATACATCATGCTAAATAATTATTTTGCAGATCCATTTGCACAAGAAAGCAAAAAGCTCTTCTATTATCACTCTTCAAGACGTAAGAAGAGCCTCGCCAGAAGTAGCTGAACATGTTTTAGGGAGGGTGTGCATGTAAGAGAAAAATGGTTCAGTAATGAGTAATAAGAGGAAGAAGAGGTGTGAAAGACTTCTAATGTTACAGTGCCGGCTGGCTTTGATAAATTGCCACAGAGAACAGGCAAGAGTAAATATCAGAATTAAGAGTCTGCTGTTTCTCCAGGGGCTATGCTAATAACCCCACCCCACCCCTGCTGGAATCAAACCTCAAAGCTATTAACTCGTCCAGTTGACTGAAAAAATCCTGCCCCAAAGAATATTTTAATTTTTCATAATGTCTACAAGATGCCTAAAAAAACTCAAACAGCCAAGCCTTTATTCTAACATCCATGGAAAGCTTCTATTTAAGTGGCTATGTGACTGATGCAGTGTATTGGAGCCTCGGGGGAAAAATATCAAGACTAAATATGGATTCATCACTTTCTAAAATGCAGCCACTTTTCCAGGAAAGTGTATACATCACACTCTACTAAAAATTACCTATTTCCCACGTTTTTCATGAACAAGCAATAGATGGCTGGTTTAACAGATGTGAAGATTAATATTAATCATAAGAACACATAAACTAAATACTTCTTTAAAAAATACTCCTTAAATCTCATTAGTTCAATCTGACACTGAAAGAGCCCTGATTTAGAAATGATTTACACTGCACAGATTGTTTGTCCAGATTTAGAGTTCTTTTATGAAATGAAAAACGTGAAGATGAATTTAATATTTCTCAAATGAATAGGCATGGGGTTTGAAATCTTCCTTTGACAGAGGTAACTGCATTTTGTTTCAGTGTTAATAAATTCACTTTTGTAAGATTGTCGGGTTTTTTGTCTTAGATTCATTCCTAGTTGCTGCCCATCAGTCTCTGTGTAAAACTATCCCCTCCATCAGAAAAAAGCAACACAACCAGCCAAAGAACAAATATATAGGATTACTATGTTATGAAGAATAAAGAGCAGCTTTCAGCTCTCTGTCATGGATTGTATTTATCACATTTCTCTCTACCCAGCTCCTAACAACGCTGAGGAGATAAAGTAGGCTGGATGCATTTTTCCTGTATAGTGTGTTTTAACACAACAATAATAGTAAGAAGACTGGGAGATGATGCATGTATATTTCTTCTTCCCAGTTTTTATTTTTCTTAGAAAGAAAAAAAATACTTCTACAAAAAAAGTGGTCTTAGACTTTTCTGTCTGTTATGCTAATATATTCATAGAAAAAGCTGGTGCTAAGGGCGGTTCTCCAATTAAGACAAATGAGGCACATTGAATTTCTCCCTCAGGGCACAGCAGGGGTGCTGGCAAAATCTACTTTATTCTTTCTGTCAGGGCTGAACTGGAAACAAAAGCATGAAAATTCAACACATCCACTTACAGAATAATAAAGGCTGTTGTTTAAAGCGTGAAGAGTTTTGGCACCCTTCTGGGGCCTTATGCAAATCATTCTTCCTCTCAACTGCTACCAAACCATCGGTCTTGGAAATTAAAGATGTACTTGGTCGGTTAACAGCTGAAAAGAGAAGAGCAGCCTGAAAGTCAATTAGATTTGTATTAAGCAAATAAATCAGGTCTGACTGATATTGGCTAAACTAAAATGCATTATTATGGTCTGACAGTAATTCTAATTTGATTGACAAATGTATGTAGTGTATTATTAAACTAAATGAAAGATGAGAATAATCCTATTATTTTTTTCAGAACAGCTTTCAAGCAAATAGTCTCCCCCTCCCCCAAAACACAATAAAGACCACCAATGTTGTATTGTTATCTACAGTACGGTTAAAAAACCTCAGAAGTGTATTTCATGAGATGTTAAAATAATTAAGACAGAGTATGTCCTTTAGAAAATGTCATTTTTGTACAATTTTTGTGTGTCTTCCTAAATACAGAAATTTGTGAGGTGAAGGTTGTTTTTTTTTTCCTTTGTGTCTCCTTACAGAAAGCCTTATCCTGAAAGCGATAGTGGTGTATATCATACGCTAGTAATAATGTTAGCACCTTGCTTGGAGTGGTACTGTTACCAGCCATAACACCAACTGTAACAACAGCAGCAAATTCTATGGAAAACAAAAGTGCTTAACGCACTTGATGTAAATAAAAACAATGCAGTTATTAATCAAATACTTTTTTTTTTTTTCCATTCTGTGAGCAAACAAGCCAAGTACCATCACAACTAACAGAACCAGTGCAGTTAAGAAAAGTGCCCACATCTGGCCTTAAAGGTTGGTATACGCAACAGTGTGCAAATGCAATTTGGACAGACAACCATCCTTTACCCATAGGTAGATCAAGATTTGTAATGTAGATGACTCTATAAGTGTCTCACTGCCTATACTTGTGTACTAACACCTAGCCTGTACGTTCCTGACAGGGGTTTCCTTTCAGAAAGGAGGCACATGCAAACCTACTTGTGCAGTTGTGGAATTCTGACAGTCAGAGCTTTATCATCCTTTCTACTTCCTGAGCGTCAATTATTAATGCTGGACAGTGTTTGTTTTTCTTGTGAAAGAGAAAGATACCACACTGCACTAATATGGTCAGGAGCCCCGATCTGACTGTCAAAATACAGCAAAAAACTCAGATCAGTGTTAACTTTAAGGCTATATACTCAGAAAGTATCATGGTGACCAATAAAACTGTGCTGGAGTGCTGTATATGCCTGGCACACTAATAAGTGCAGCACAGTTTTGGTCACTGCTTTTTGGGCTTAGGTTTTATATATTTGAAGTATATCAAAAGATTTTAATAAGGAAAACATGTCAAATACCTCTTTGCCTCAAGCTTTTCTGCATTTGTAGTTTTGTGGAATCCTGTTTTTTAGAGATAACATATGGAAAACAGAAAACCCGTGCAAGTGAGTAAATGTGGTGTTACAGAGGGAAGTGAAAAAGAATTTTGTAAGTGCTTTTTAAACTCTGAATTCAAGGCTAAAGCTGGCAGAATACTTCAAGAAAGTATTCATAAACATATGTTGGAATAAAAATAATGTATCTACTTTGATGCAATTCGGAGATGTTTTTATTTGTTTTCCATAAACATTTGTACAAGTTATTTTTTTTTGTTTCATTTTGAAGAACGTTAATTGAAAGCAAAGAGCTGGGCAATAACCATGAAATCATTGAAGTAAATGTGTTTTTTTTTTTTTTTTCTGAAGTGATCAGGAAACCTTCTCTAGACTAAAAATAAAATTGTGAAAAAATGTGAAAAATTTTTTTATAAACTTGCTGTGCCTCTGACTCTGCTTAAAATCCTCATACCCTACCTTTTTCGTCTGATATGCTTTATCATGGGATATCATTATTGTAGAATAAAATGGTTTATGACTGTAAAGTGCTAAACAAATGTTTGTTTTATTTCTTCCACCTTCAAAAAGTATTCTTATTCACCAGTTTCAGGATTTTAGAACCACAGAGTCAGGAGCTAACGCTGGTAGGGAGGGAGCTTGGGAGGTGCCCCTGGAGCTGCCCCCTCTTCAGGCTGAACCAGCCCTGGTCCTCCAGCCTCTCCTCACAGGGCAGGTGCTCCAGCCCTGACCATCTCCGTGATCTCCTGCTTGAAATCCCCTTAAACTACCACATCCCCCTGATCATTACTGTCCTGCTAATTATTCTTGGGAGTGATATTTTTCTGGGGGAAAAAAAATGTCAATAACTAATGAGATATTCTCTCTGGATCCTCTGGATCCATAAAAGTATAACATTACATTAATAAACAATGTCACCTCACCACATGTAGTTTGGATACGTTTATACAGACAGTGTACATACACATTAGTATTCCAGAAATAGCTGTCTTCAAGTACTGTTACTGGTTCTTAGAAAGGAGGAGATGTTGGCAGTTAGCACTGAGGGTGCAAAACAGGGAGACTGTGTTCCCCTCCTTAGGGAAAATTGGTTCATTCTGTTGTGATCAGTGGTGGTCTTGAGAATGGGGGGTCCTTGGCATGCATCAGTTTACAAGTTGGGAGGGAAGTAAGGGGGACTTTTGTTCTCCCCGAAGTGCCAGCTTCTGTTCTCATGACTGGTTTGCACCTAGCCGGGTAATGTACTCAGGCTGCTCACTTAGTGCAGCCAGCGGTGTTTACTATTTCTCCTCTGCATCTCATACCTCAAACCTGTGTCATGCGCTATTTCTTAGCAATGTTAGACCCACATTGGGACTGGAAAAATGGAAGGAAAAAGTTTGCTCTTTTTTTCTTTCAGTTGTGACTGACCCTTTCCTGGGCAGGAGAGGTCAGCTGTCTGAACCAAGTCATTAATCTGTAATAAATACAGGAACAAAACAAAAAAACACTGAAATTAAACAGAAGAACTGAAATTTTAGGGGGATATTGCTCAAAAGAAGTGCAAGACCAAGATTTGCACACTTCTGGGTTTAATGAAAAGATCAATACCTTTCACATTATTTTTAACTAACTTTGTCTTGCACAGTGTATTGAGTCACAGTGTAATAATTCTTGGCAAGTCACAGAATCACAGAAGGACTGAGGTCAGAAGTGATTTCTGGATACCATCCAGTTGAAACCGTCTGCTCAAAGCAGGATCAGCTAGATCAGGTTGCTTAGGGCTTGTCATATCTCCACAGATGGAGGCTTCACAAGCGCCCTGGGAAACCTGTTGCACTGTTTGATCACTGCCACGTTTAAAAAAGAAAAACTAAGCCTCAGTGGATTTTTCTGTATTTCAGTTTGTGCCCAATGCCTTTTGTCCAGTCACTGGACACCATTGAAAAGAAAGTCTGACTCCGTCTTCATTACCTCCCTCCACCCACTGGTATTTATACACATGGGTGAGATTCCCCTCGGTCTTCCCTTTTGCAGGCTAAACAGTCCCAGCTTTCTCAGCCTCTCCTCATGTCATATACTCCAAGCTCTTAATTATCTTTGCAGCCCTTTGTTGGACTCACTGCAGTCTGTCCAAGTGTCTTGTACCAGGAAGCCCTGAACTGGACCCAACACGCCAGGTGTACCTCAGTAGCCGGGGAGAAGGATCACCTCCATTGACCCCCTGGACCCGCTGACCCCCATCACTCCTCCTAAGGCAGACCAAAATGTACCACTTGCTGCAGATGCCAAGTTGAGTCTGCAGGAGACATACAAAAGCACTGAATGTTCCACAATGATCTTTGGTAGTCAGCTTTTAAATGTAATATACTAACCCCTTGCTTTGCACAAACTTGTGAATGGAAAGTCAATTTTAATGAAAAGGGAAAAGAAAGCTTCAACAATCTCAAGATACTCCACACTGACTATTAAGTCAGCGGCACCTGTGTATCTCATAATGAATGACTGCCATTTCTAACCTAGCTACAGACAGTGCAGCTCATCCAGGATTGGAAGGGGATAGAGTGGACTNACGTGGCACCTACCACTACTTGCACCTAGTCTCACTTGCACCTGGACCTCACATTGGGAGCTGAAGAAGTTTTCACAGCAGGTCTCATTTCCTTCTTTTACTGCTGCTTTGACCACCAACGTAGGAAAGGGTATTAAACAGGTTTCCTTCTCATTCCATCTGTGTGCTGTGCAGGCTCTTCCCCAGCCTTCAAACCTCTCTAGTAGTGACACTGGAGACTTTCCAGGCTCCTTATGCTCCACTCTAAAGGGTAAAAAAAAGTACCCCAATTTCCATATCAGCTTTTAAAAAGAATTCTCACAAATATTAATAAGGAAACACCGAAAAGATACAAATGGATTAAATGGCAGTTGTTTTTGCTCTTCTATCCACAAGGAGTAATTTCTTCCCACACAAGGCAAAAACTATTCTAGCACCTCCAGTCCAAATTGATCATCACTCACCAGAAACAGTGTTGAGAGCTGTGCTTTTCTTTAAACAGATCCCACTGAAGTCCTGGTGTAGTTAAGCTTCAGATTTCCAGGTCAGCAATGCCAACAACACCAAAAAATACTTTCAAGACGTAAAGGTACAAAGAAATGATATGAAGTTGTTCTGCATTTTTTTAATGTCTTCCCCCCCCCGCCCCCTTTCTAAATTATAATTTTACTG
>VZSZ01008113.1:98745-126533 GCA_013398815.1 Ibidorhyncha struthersii
CTACTGGCCCCCTTTTTTTTTTTCCTTTCTTGAAACCAAATATAAGCCAACGCATCAATCACAAAGTAATACAGTCAATTAAAAACACACAAGTGAGATAAGAGAGAGGGGCAATGGTGACACCTCACTCCCTTGGTAGATAACAGGATATTTTGCTTCAAAACACAGAGCTATCAGTAATTACTGTCTGTGGCTTACAACACCTTTCTGCTTGCAGAGGCACTTTTCTGGTTTGGACCAACTCTTGACACAGTGATCTGTGCAGCCACTCAACTGCTCAGTCACCTGAAACTTGTTTACATTGCTCATTGCATTGTACATGGTCAGTGAGTGGGTAGGCATGCATGACATCACAGGCACAAACAGGAGTTAGCTGACTGTCCTCAAAAAGGCTGTAACGGTCAGTGCCTTGCATTTGCACCCTTTAGACTATGATCAGGTTGTATATTAGACCCAAGGCTTCTGCACCTGGAGTTGACTGCTGACCTTGTCGGTTGAACAATAACAAGTTGCAGATTGCCATCAGGATCATGTCACCAGCTGACAAAGGGAACTCTGGAATGGCCTTAGTCAAGTAACAAGAATGCTCGGGTAGAACATGTAATCAAAACATCTCCCACTTATTCCTTTAGTTCAGTGCAAAATGGAAAGTTCCCCTATCTTCTTTCTTCAGAATCAGATCTCTGGCCAGGGGATAGCTGCCCGTCTTTTAACAGCATTTCTTCTGTTTTAATTCATTAGGAGGTAATCCTAAAAAAAGCTAATGCTCAAGAAGCTTTTTATATTGAGATAGATCCTGATTGCTGTGAAGACAACAGCTATCACAGTTTTCAAGGAAAACTCTTTCCCTAGCAGTGCATGGACTTTTCTGTCAGTAATTAGGTGGCTGGGTAATCCCACTAAAGAATATGAGGAACAATATTGTCACAATGAGTGGTGTTGGGAGGAGATCTTTGAATCTGACAGGACTTTTCCAATGCTGCTGTTCTCAATTTACAGTCTCTGTACGGAATAAAAGCTTGGTGTTGTGTACGTGAACTGAAATAGCAAGGAGAATGGCTCAATGGAAGCATCTATTATTTTTGCATTAAACAACTCACCTGCTATCTCATGGGAAGTTAATTGTGATTGAAAACGTTATTTCATACCTACTCAATGAGCTATATAAAAATCTCTTTAAGGAGTCTACTAATAAGAAATAACTTTTCCTCTTCAGTTGAAATATCTTGAACTTGATTTATGGATGACCCGAAATCTTAGTGGGACTCTATCCACTGTTTATTTCAGATAGTTTCAGTAGCTTCACTTGTACTATCCAGGCGTGTCCAAAATGAACCACCCTGCTGTGGTGTTGCTTTTTTTTTTCAGTTCTGTAAACCTGGATCAGTGTCTATGTGATTTAAAAAAATTAAAAAATCTCTATCGGTACTCTCTGGCACTTCAGTTGGTTAAATAGCTTTAAAAATGTGACCAAAAAGGTGTTGGTTCCTACCCATGTAAGAGTTCTATTTTCTGTGTTAAAATTAAAATGTAATTTCATGTTCAGTGGTTTATTTGTTGGCTATTAATCTAACCTTACCTCTCTAAGCTTTACAAAAGACAGGCCAATTTGTTTTTATTTGAGTTAGTCTAACTGCATTCAGCAAGTGGGCAACATACAAGTCATATTACACTTATCTTATTGCTACTCCTTGCCTTCACTTCTTACAGGCACTCCTGAAAACCCATCAGCAGTAGGAAGCTTCTCATCAGATGTGTATTTCAATTTTAACAAACACTTGTGTAATTTCACGATCATTTTCTCTAATACATCTTCCTGAGATTTATGGCCTGTTTCTACCTCAACTGATTTCTGCCTGTAAATACATTTATGAGGTTGCACCCAATCATAAACAATTGCCATCCCTCTCTGCCTCAAATACAGCATAGTTTTATCGCTTTGTAGGCAGGGTTCAAGAAGCATTTGGAGTTAATTTGTCAAAAGAACAGATCCCTGCACATGTAAAGTTAAAGCGACTCAGACATGACATCCCTTGTTATTCTCCAGCTGTCTTAATGAAGGTGCTTTGTAATGCTCCTGTTTAATTCCCCGTAGTTTCTTTGCAGTAATTATCTAGTGCTGTTGTCCCTTGTTCACAGATACGACTTTGAATAAGCACTATGAAAAATTCAGGGTGTGTGTGTACCCATGAAGCTCTCCAAAGGTTAGTTTGAGACCTTCTGTATAGAATTTCTTGCAAATCTTTCGCTTCTACTTAGGAACACATGTGATGGGGTTATGTCCTCCTAGGTCACCAAGTCCAGCCTGCTACCATTGTAATTTCTCCTCTTCCTTGATTCCTTCCACAGATTTATCAACCTCTTTAAAGTTCTTGCTCCTACTACTTGTATCAGACAGCTATATCAGGTTGACAAACTAATAGTCATGGTAGGTATGATTATCCATCTTTTGATAATAGATACAGCTTTCTAAACAGAGAAAGATATTTGTTAATCCAGCAGGAAGTAACTTTAAAATCCCAGTTTGAATTTCCCTCTTCCTTACTTACCTCTGTGCCTTCAACTGTTCCTTCCTCCAGAATTCATTGTAAAGCTTTGCACGTTCTTGAGGTTAATTCTTGTATCAATCACTCTCCTTCTTAAATACAAGTATTTAATTTTTATTTTGTGTGCCAACCATCCCTCAAGTTGGTTAATTAATTTTAAAAAATGCTTAGTAATGGACCTACAGCTCCCTAGGAAGGACCTTTCAAGACTTAGGGTAGAGAGTATTTAACCCATTTGTCTCGAGAACTATGAGAGTCAAGCTGTAGTCCAATCTCATAGCTGTGAGACTTGCTTCCATGTGATAAAACAAAACATCTTGTTCAACTCAAATATTTTTCAGATTTTTTTTCCTTCAAAAACTTATTTCCATTTTAATTAACACCAAGTATGCATGTTTTGATTTTTCATGATCAAACTGAAGAATCAATTACTCACTGAGATTTCATTTGAATCAGATAAACGCAAAATCTGGTTCTCATTTATGAGTGCAAGATAAATAAAATAATCTTTATAATTCACTGCCCATTTTATGGTGTATGACTGTTAAGCATACATAGCTGCATAATACAAATTACCTTTGGAAGTAAGGTTCTTCTGTTCATACTGTTTTAAGGTGGCCTTTGAAAGAGAAAGCTTACACTTGCCTATGACTCCTTACCTTCATAAACCCTAGAAATCTTGAACTGCCAAGGACCTCTCTGTTTCTGTAAAGATGAATGAGTAAAAAAGAAAATTTAGTTCTTACCATTCCCTTGTTTTCTTACAGGATTTTATTACTAAAAGAAGGACTGATACCTCAGATGACATTTTGTCTGTCCCCGGCAGAGATTACTGAGAATGGTGACGCTTGGACTGCTGCAGACTGAGCTCATCGGTCCTCTGGGATTCATCTCCTATTACCTCATTGGTGTCAAATATTGTTTAGAAATCAGTTCAGGTGACTTATTATATAGGGACATCTTTAATGTTTTCCCCTGGAGATCTATAAGAATTCTCTTTCCCACTACTATGTCTATATATGTCTATATATTTTGTGATTTTACAATTACAACCCTGTGTAAACCATTTCATCCAAAGCATCTAACACCAAGACTGAACAAGGAATACAGGAATAGTATGCCATGACCAGTACACAGAAGAGAAAGCAAAGTCTAGAATAAAGACTCCTCTTACTGATAAAGTTTGTAGGTCCCGATCACATATATTTTCTGCAGAGTATCCTGGTCAAATTGCTCTGCTTGGAAGTGTGTTTGCTGTACTCTCAGTGACTGCTTTGAACATAGATATTGAACATCACTTCAACTGATGTGACAGAGGAAAGTGTATTTTCATATTTAAGTTAGTGTGCATTTAAAAACAACAACAAACAAACCTAACAGAGACAGTACCACAAATCTAAATACAATACATAGGGCATTTTCATGTTTATGTTCTTAAAAGCTTTTAAGACACCATGTTTAACTAACAGGCCAATTCAGATGTTAACAACCAACTTACTGGAAGGCGTTTATAGTATATAAGTATATAAAGATTAAAAGCCCTATACTTTGTATTCTGAGTAGTAAAAATGGGAAGTAATTCAAACAGGAAGATTCTGAGGTAAAACAATCAGTTGCACTGCAGCTGAAATAATGTTCTGCCTTTAGAAAGAAGAGTATAATTCACTCTCTTCATACTCAGCCATTATGTTGTACGCTTCCAGAAAATACAAGTGCACATACTTATTAACATTTTCTAATTCAAATTTTTAATTGACTAGAAACTGCTCCTCTGACTGCATCTGTTTCTGTCAAATACACAGATACTTCTCTTTACAATGCCCTTCCTCCACCAGAGATCCCTGAGCTAATTCATGACACTTGACATTAATCACATGCACAGATCAACAAAGACTTTGCTTTCATATAAAACTAATTTAGAACATATTTCTAAATAACTGCTTGTTATTGCAGTCAATTTAATTAGCTAGTTAATGACAATATCTGTTCGTAATCCAAGTAGTCAAAAATACCGAGTTCAGTAATTAGACCATATAATTCCTTAACAACTCAATTTTATAATGGAAAAGTGCTGTGCTTTAAGTCAATTTGCTTCTAATACTCTACTATATTCAAAATTAGAAATTCCTTAGTGTATTCTTTTGACATTCAAAGCTTGAGAGAATATATTTGGGTTAGAAAGCTTAGCTCCCCTCTGTATTCCACATTAAATTGTGTGTAAGTTATATTGCATTTTCTATCATTTGCCCAGACCTTACTGAGTGTATCCTATTTATCTAAATATTGTGCTGAAGAATCTGCTTTAAAACAATTGAAAAAATTTAATCTTTGTTAGACAACTATAATGATAAAATAATTACAGACTACTGTAGCAAGTAATATTTGACCTTATTATCAACACAGACAATGAAGATTATTTCAATCGATGTGACAAAAGAAAGCATAGTTTAGCATTTAAGACTGTTTTAAAAAATCCCCCACAAACCTAACAAAGACAGTACCACAAATCCAGACTGACACTTATAGTAACCCATGGCAATGAAAAAAATCCTGTCAAAAAAGCATTAGAATAAGCTAATTTCATTTCTCCCAGCTGCCTGCCTTTCAATTCTTTATGCCTGCTATCAGGTTTGAATAAATTTCATCTCTCACACTACAAGTAATGAGCAGGCAATGACTTATGAAGCAAAGAGACCAAGTTGAGACAGAATTAGAATACAATTTTAATGAGACAGAGCTGAGAAAGTGGAAGTGTTACTCTTTTGACAGACTTGGCAAAATACCCAACATTATTTCAAATGCTCTTTCCTCTCTGTAGAGAAAGTGTCATTTTTTTTAAAAAATGGAAGTACTCAGGAGAATACTTTTAGGGGTATATTGTTAATGTGATTTAAGTGAAGAACTAGTTATTAAAGAATTTGCTTTATAGAAGACCAAATAGGACTTAAATTAAAATACACTAGAATTCACACTGGATGACAGACAAACAGAGGAACCTGATGCTCTGTTCTGCTGGTACCCTAACTTTGTCTAAGTCTTATGAACATAAAATGTATTTAAAAAACCATCTCCCAAATGGATTTGTTAATGGAACAAGTTGAAAGAATAGTAACTAGAATATACAAGTACTATTTTATTTCCTAAACATCCCTACCTAAAATCTGCAGTTCTCGTATTTGCCTGCTCCATACTTCTTTCCTACACTAAGCTACAAAACAAGTTTAGAATACAGGTTAAGCCTGCATGTTTCAGGGATTTGAGACAGTCTATATTGCCTTTTCCTGACAAACCTGAGATCATCCTGGTTATACTCCAAGCTAGCTGGAGGCAAGCCAGCTCTGATCCAAAAATTGTGTAGCTACTTTAGTGCCTCTTAGTAGGGCTTATTATCTTGGGCTCAGTGCCACGCTAATGTGGTTACACAGCTTCTAGTCTGGACTAAGTTCAGGTCCAGTTGGTTTGGAGTGAGTTCTCACTTGCCTGCCTTCAGCTGTGTAGACACAGACTGACAAAACCAAGCTTTGTCACTTTTTAGCACACAAAATCAGCTCATTTCTCACTTAAAAACAGAAAAGAATGAAAATCTTTTAAGAAGTATATTAAAATTCTTATGCAAAGTTAGTGAACCAAATCAACAAGTCAGACTATGTAAAAAGGTGCATAGAAAGGGTTTACAGGAAAAACAATCCAATCCCAATCTCAAATTTCACACAAATACAAATAATGACACGTATTATCATTAATCAGAGGAGGGAGTATAGTTTTCCCACAGTAAAATTAAGAATTTTACAGCCTCAGGCAAGGCATGATTCAATATTTCTGATGAACAGTTAGTTTAAAAATTCCCTACTGAAGATTTAAAGTATTAAAAGAGAGGACTAAATTGTACATGCTGTTGTATGAAGCAAAAATTCTAGAGTAGAACTGTACAAATTTAAGACATCTTCCTTTTTGGACTTTTCTTTCAAAATGGTATTACTGCATCTCATCTATATTTATTTACCTGAAATCAGTCTGACTTTTCAAATGGGTAAGTATTGACAGATATCTTGTTGAGGTTGAAGAAGTTTTATTTCATGATTACATGGAGTGTTAAATGCCAGATTTATACAAGTTAATGAGATGGATATAGCAGTCATTTGCCGCCTCAGCCTTACAGGAAGACTTTTGACTGGGTTGAGTGTGTATTCTTCAAATGGTAGCATGTTGTGTGGGTACAGTCAATAATTTTCTTTTATGTGGGTATCGTCGAAGCCAAGCTAAAAGTGTCACTTTTTCAGTTTTTCCTTGAAATCTCCTTCCCAAATGAAATTGCTGACTGAATGATCTCAGCTACTTGGAGCAAAGTTACCTTCTGATTTTGCCCTTTTGTTTTCAGCACTTGCTCTAGATATAGTGATCTGTGTGCTAATTCTTCAGATCTCAGATTCTTAAAAAAAGTTACCTCTATTTTTGCTGAAGAAAACCAAGGAAAATACTGAATCCAGACAGTGTGAAAGAGAAATGTACTGCATATTTAAACAGTGGAGATTTGCTTCACAGAGATATTTGCTACAGTAATCTTCATGCTTAGCAAATTATACCCACAGATACTGTACGCACAACTGCATTGGTAGTGAATGGGCTTATGCATGGTATGATTGGAAGGGCACAGTTACCTGGCCCTGGAGAAGGGAAGCTACATCTCACCTGGTAGATTAGGGAAGACCCTTGAGTGGTCATTACACAGATGCACTCTTTCAAACTGCTCACTCCAGAGAAGAGAAACACTTTTTATCTCAGCTGTCAGTAACCCCTATTGCCAACAGGTCAATTAGATCAGCCTTGAGAAGATAATTATCTATTGCTGTACAAAGTGCCCAGTTCCCTTCTCTAGATCTCAGCTCTTACTTGAATGAAATCAGCACCGCAGATGATCGAATCTGGATTAAGAAAAGTCTGAGGGAGACAGTAGCTCACACAGCTACAACACCCTAGATAGTACGCTTTCTGGCGAGCAGTCCACTGAAATCAGTGGTCCAACATGTCTTACTGCAGCCGGGAAACCACATTAAAAGTCAAAAGCAGTGACATCTTTGTTCCATATATTCCCATAGTTTGTTCAATTTATCCTGCCATGATGTTCTTACCTTGCAAGAGGCATCAGTACTGCCTGCCAAGCAGACCCAGTGTGTTTTGATGTCTGATGTGATGGAGGAACAGTAAGCCATGTATTACCCCTGGGCCTTCTTCAGGCAAAACACTTTCTTAATCTTAGCTATAGGATTGTGGAACAGTGAGAAAAAAAACCCTAAATAATAAAGGTAAACAGGGTAAGGAAAAAAAACTGAATGAAACTCATCTTCCAGGAGGTCTTATGTCTTCGGAACCTAGAGATTAGATGCTTCTGGCTCATTTTCTTTATTAACCCTGAGATAACCTGGTTATACGTCCATGTCCTTAAACCAGTCTGAAGTTTGTATTACTTCCTCAGCCTCCAGAGCACACACTGACATGTGCTGTCACAAGGCATTCCAGGTAAAAACCTACCAAAACAGTCATTCCACAAGGAGTCTTAGCCAGTAAACTGCGGGCAATGATCCTCCAGACCTATTCCTCAGGTCATTGCTGTGAGGTGGTTATAATCACAGCCTTGTACTTACAGCCTTCTGGGGTACCTCCTGACAACACTGCCAGGGAGCTGAGACACCATCTGCATACAGAACGTATCCTGTTAGCTTGACCAAGACACAGGATCCCCATATAAATAGAAGAAGCCCCCCAAAACATTCGGAGAAATTATACTTTAATTATTTTGAAAAGACAATGCAATGTTTAGAATATAAAGTAAACAAAAAAACCAAACCAACAACCAAACACATACCCTGTAACAAACAAAAACCACAAAAAAGCCCCAGTTATTAAGTTTAGCTGCTATTTCTATAGTATTTGTTTTTCTATTCATAATTATTCAATCTCTGGCACTCCATAACAAAGTTAATATAGCTAATAAGATCCTATAATCACAGAAAAACTGTTTGATGAGAAGTTCTGCCCTACAGGATCAGAGGGGATGAGGGGATGTCCATGTGTCTGCAGCTTTCAGTAATCATAAAATGCAACATTTTAAAAATGACAGATCATCTATCATCTTTTTTTTTTCTTTCAAACTTTCTTTCTCCTTCCTGAGGGTCTTGGAACTGTGATTCATATCCATCCCATATCCAATGCTGAAATGTACTGAATTTGCATGGAAGAACTATAAGAGGCTGGGAGACAACAAGAGAAAGTTTTACACAAAATAGAAGTAATGTAGCATCTGAAAGGGCAGCTCACAAAGTATTTTCTCCTCTGCTGTCTACCTTTCAAAGAGATCTCCATAGCCTGCTTTTTTTCTTCATTCTACACAAATATAATTCAATCAGATGTAACTGTATGGAGGAATTTTAAGAACAATGAGAAAATTAGAAATATGAGCAGTTTTCCTTGTATTACTTTTTTTTTTTTTTAAGCCATTAAAAAGAGAAGCAAGCAAACATTGCCTGCTTCCCACACCTCCACAAGAAAACCAATTATCGATTGGCTTGATGTTCACGAAGGGAGAGTATAACAACAGCAAAGTAATCCTGCATGTGCTAAGCAAGGTTTTAACTAAAACCGAACAGCAGTAGAGCACCAGATCACTGCTAAGTAAGAAAATGCCAAGAAAACGTAAAGCAAAGTTTCTCTTCTTTCCTCCTTCGCCGTCCCCCACTGCTTCTGCTTTTCCTTTAGTGATTGCTTCCTGTCCATTTTTCCAGTGTGTAAAACATCTGTGATTTGCTGCTAGCAGTCTCTATTT
Organism: Ibidorhyncha struthersii; assembly: GCA_013398815.1. NCBI lineage: Eukaryota > Metazoa > Chordata > Aves > Charadriiformes > Charadriidae > Ibidorhyncha > Ibidorhyncha struthersii. Next base: position 108,112 of record VZSZ01008113.1, read on the forward strand.
ATATTGAGAACCACACAGCATGTGCCACTTAAAAAAAAAAAAAAAATAAAAAAAAAAGAAAAAGCCCTAAGCAGCAACCCATGAGTGTTATCCCATGACCCTGGAGGGTCATTTTACTTGTTATTGCACAATGTATGTGGGAAGGAGGCTTCCTATGAAAAGGCTGGGTATAACCAGCAAGCAAGATACAACTTCCTTTTATCACAAGAAAATGCAGCTTTATAAAATACTTTTCTCCCTGAAACAAAATTTTTTATGTATAATTGATTATGTTGAATCTAGAGACAGGCTGTGTTCAACAACTGCATAATGAAGTGTGTATTTTTAAGTAGGGATTGAGAGATGTGAAATCTTTTCCACAGTTATCATGTGAGCACAAACTCATTCTTATGACTTTCATGCTTAATATCAGTACAGCTGTCAAAGCATGGTATTTCCAAACCAAAATGAAAATGAAACGATTTCATTTTGAGGAAATGTATCTGATTACAGCAACGATTCTTAATGCAGTTTATATTTAACATTCCTCTACAAAACCCCCCGATGTATTTCAACATCATATAAATACACTGTTATTTAAACATAATTTTAGGAATTAAATTACGAGAATTTGTTGGATCTAATTGTAGTTCACCAATCCCCACCAGCCTTGTTTCTTCTTCTGAGTCATATTTATCAGGATCATTGAATAAAAAGCCTGAAGGAACTTCCTTAAGCTGGATATTTATTTAGCTCTTTCAGGTCTGCCCTTTTCCCTTCCCCCTTCTACTGTTTCCACTGCAGCTCACTGTGAAAACTGGAGCTGTGAAGCATGAAAGATTATGTCCTGATACAAGACAGTACTGGAGTTTTAACCTTCAGTGCTAATAAGATAGGTCCTAATTGTCCTCCCAAGTGTCTGCAACAAAGCTAATTCCAGAGTGCCAGAGATAACCCCTGTAGATGACCTAATTAAATTCTCAGGAAAGCTATTATTTTTAAGATAAGGTGTTTCAGCTATTGGCTATTTAAAAACTGAAGTTTAAAATGCCTGGAAATGAGGCATCTGCAATCCCTATTTGGCCAGAATTTTCTGTTCATGTTAGCTGTGGGTACAGAATTAAAGAAAATGGACCTTTTATCTTGATTTAGTATGATTCACTACAAATCTGTATAGCAACCAAAACATTTGTTCCATGCAAACATATCAAGTTTTTTAAATACAGGTAGCATATTTTTTCTGTGTGAATTAAATACATAACTGAATAAACAGGTTGATTTTTTCTTTAAAATAAAATTAGAGAAATTAAAGGTGGGAACTGTCTCCCCTCAGGTCAAGTAATTGCAAAATCATGCATGTCGATTCATTAGCTATATTGAAAGCATTCCCAGACCGACCAAATCTCACTATGGTGATAGTGCATCTTACCCTTACAATTGTTGGCTAGAGCGCTGCATTTAAGCCTTTGTAAAACGTGTGCAATGTGCTTCACCTAATGTTGAACTAATATTTGGAATTAGTATTTGGAAAATTTGCAAAATGTATTGTCTAAGAGAAAAGCAATTTGTTTACAATGAGCATCTGGGTGTTAAGATAAGGAGAGGACCCATTCCCCAGACAAGGTAGGATTACTCTGAAGATGTGAAGAAGAAAGAGGAAAGCCCAAGGACAGCTCTGAACAGCTTTCAGCTATCAGGCCAGTGTGCCTGCTGTTAGATCAGTCGCTGACAGTGGCATGTCTCCTTTGTAGTAAAGGAAACCCACACTGACATCTTAACTTGCTAAACTAGCCATGGCTGTCATTTCATGCAAGAGAATGAGGGAGTGGAGAAAGAGAGAATATAAAAAAATAAAGAGAAGAAAAAAATGTCCTATGAGCACACCAAACCACTTAAGCATCCAGTTTTCTGTAAATATTGTACATTCCACGCACTTTGGGTGTTGCTGGAAATGGGCTCCATCTGGCAGGTTTTCTGTGTTTGAAGCAAAAATGCAGGGTTCCCCAAACTCATTACTAAATGGGCTTCAGATTTTTCACACTCAGATGGATGTTTTCTTTTCAATATATTCTTTACAATTCTAAGAGCCCCCGGTGTCTTTGTTTTCCCTGATCTTAAAATAAGGAATTGTAAGAATGAATACTTACATGCTATATAAAAAGAGGGCCAATGTTTCTCTTTTATGAGCATTTCCAACGTATTCCAACTGACTTTAAAATGTGCACATTTTAAAAGGAAATATGCTAATGAGCACATTACTTTGAATTGTATATGTAAATCAAGAAAGAAAGTGCTTCATGAAACTCCTTTAACTCACTGCATAAGAGGAAAGTGGAACTGAATGAACTCTCTTGCTTGAGAGCTAAGATCCCAGTTCAACAGGGCTAATAGGAACTAAAGACTCTCAAACATCTTAAAAGATTCACATGCTTTGCAGGACCAGCCTCGCACAGCAAGTAATAAGTACCACAGAGATCCTCTCTAGCTTAGAAAAGATAGACTTGTTGTCAGGTTTCCTGTGCACACATGGGCCTTTGCAGTCCCATTTTCCGTAATCAAAACAATGGCTTGTGAAAGGCACTGGTTCACAAGCCACCCTTAAACATCAGCCCTGCTTGCTGTGGGTCCTGCTCCTCGTGCTTCACTGACAGCCGATTTTTCCCCTCCCAAGGGCGGAAAAATTCTCATGACATTCCCAGATTTGCACTCACACTGCAGTACTTACTTGAGCTAGTGGAAATTTTGTGTGACAGTTTCTAACTGCACCAACTAATACACTGAAGGGTAAACACATAACAAAAGAAAAAGCAAGAGTTTTCAGTTGTGTCTTTGATAACTGAAATATAATTAATGAAAACAAAGGTGAGAATATTCAGATGTTTTAGCATTCCTTCTACAGCACAGTTCCATTATGCAGTTCTGTGATGTTTGGGTATCCACAGACTCTCTCCGCAGCCTTCAATTCCCACAACTTCTTCCATGAAGTGATTAAAAAACATTCTCAGAAGTGAAGCTAACGAAACCGTAAACCAAGGCACAAAAAGGCTTCCTTTACTGAATTTGTTAAAGTCACATCAACCTGACAAGCAGGGGTCACTGAAGTTCAAACCCCAAATGTTCACATCCCCGAGGAGAATGGGACATTATTAATATTTTTGTATAGAAGAACTCCTGAGTGAAGCAGTCTCTCTCAATGATGAAATGAAAAGGGTATTCCACTGTGTACTGTGAAATATATATCTTCCACATAGTTGGTTGGGGATCAACTGCCAGCTTCTTCACGGTGTGAGCTCTTGATTGAAGCGCCAGCTGTGTTCAAGGGATTGAAAGAGACCTTGAAAATGGCAAAGCAAGACCCAGCATTCAGAGCTGACAAAACAAAACTGACAAGAGAGGCAATAGCTATTCTTTCTGAGTGCTCATCATAGGAAATGTCATTGAAAAGAAAGAAGAAAGAGAAAGAGAAAAGGGGGTGGAAGAAATCAAACAGAGGTTTAAGTATGACTTCAGTATGCTCTTCTGTTTTCTCACGCTTTTTTGTTAATTGAGAAAAAAAGAAATGTAACTGAAAGCTTGAAGAAAAATTAAAATGCAGGACTTGTAAGAGAAAAAACTTCTGTCAAAAATGTTCAGGAGGATTCTTGTCTGCCACTTGTGAATTAGAATTAACTGAATCCATGGCGCTGTGTTGATATGAGTCAAGTGTAAAGCCAAAGAAAAAATTAGGCCTACTGCTTTATAAAACTCACCAAAGAATCACATTTCTAAGGGAGCTCTGCATCCTTGTAATTCCTACCGGAACAAAACAGTCACAGTCCCATTTTAAATATAACTCTCCACTTCTTAAAGTATGTCTGAGTAACTTATAACTCCTGGGAACTTGAAGTGGTATTTTTGGAGGGCAGGAAGTACCTAAGGTCAGTCTCCATCTGTTATGTAAAGACACACATTGAGTAAAATAGATGCTTACTTTCCATTTACAAATGCATGGCATTTTTTTCACTGTGCTTTCAACTTTCAAGACTTTTAACATTTTTTTTCCCCTGTAACTTTTTTTTGTGCAAGCCCGTTCTTTGGCAGCCGAAGTGTTGAAATGTCAATTGGTATCCCCTGGAGACTTCATTTCCACTGTCTGACACTGCCAACATCATCATGTGGTTCAGGGTTTATCTTTCCTGCTGTGACTGAGCTGGAAAATCTAAATCAGCCCTGCACAAAAGGTTGAGCAGAGGCCAGCCATAATCAGATAGAAAGTATATATTTTTGACCAAAAGATAGGAGGAAGGGGGAGGGGAATCACTTAAAAAAGCTATATAGATAGCTAATCTCTCAGACTGGCTGCATACGGTGTTCTGTTTAATAAGCAGCTTAACAGGAAAATGAGAGAGAGAAAAAAGTGCTATTAGAAGGGCAGTGGTAAAGTGTTACCCAGCCAGAAGCAGATAGATTTTCAGAGGAAAAAAAGATGTACAAGAGAAAGATGCAGAGGAATTAGAGAGGACATTTCAAACGATTTTGTGTGTGACTCAGTGTCATCACTTGTCAGCCCATGTGGCCAAGTGAATAAGTCACTGGAATGGGAGCTGGGGAAATTTATGCTTTATCTCTAGTTCTGCCACTGACCTAATCAACACTGGGACAAGATTCTTCAACCCTCTGAACCATCTCATATCTGTTTAGTTTGCAAGCTCTCTAGAAAAGAAGAATTTTATTTATAGTGGTTTAGTGTTTTGCCTATGTATTTAAAAAGAGAAGGAAGGTTTCTAGGAAGGTTCACTCCTAATAGAAACTATTTAATAATTATAATATGTTTCAAATACAGATTAATAGTCCCACTCTGTCCCAGTGTGACATTTTTCTGTGTTTGGTTTACAGGCCAGCACCTTTAACAGCATATTTGTTCAGCAAAAGATAGAGTGCTAATCTACAGGGACTAGAAATGGCTTTGTCATTTTCTAGATGACAGCTCTTATTTTCCATTGCTTTCTGGCAGAGGAATTACCATGAGTCTTCCATCTTTCTCAGCAAGACACTTGCTTATCTAGCTGCTGGAAATGCTTTTGTTTAAAATTCCTCTCGTATAGCTCTGCCACGATTAGAAGAAAGGTTGCCTGGTTTACAAAACAAGCCCAAGCTGCACTATCTTGGTGATGCATCTGTTGCTGAAAACAGTCAGAAAACAGCTGAGGAACAAAATCCATTTTTTTCTTTTTCTTTAAATAAAGAAAAACAATCACTTTTGCTAAGTGTTAAGGGACTCTCTTACTCCTTATTTGAAAGGGAGTGTAAAACGTGTCAATATTTGAAAAGAATACATGAAAATCTGAAACTTAGGCAAATTCTGGAGTTGGTGTGACTACTTGGACTCAAGCAGACACAGGACCTAATCCACATGAAACACTTCAATTATCAAGCAAAGACAGCCTAATAAAATTTGCAAGCATATGCACAGGCAGACTTGGATAGAATACAGGTTAGATGGAACAATTTTGAAGATCACCTTTGTGCTTGTCTAATCTTGAAGCCATTCTGTGCAGTAAAAAAATCATTTACAGTAGATGCGAGTGATTTCAGCATGTCACTAACCTTTCCCATTTCATTCTTTTGAGCTTAGATGATAGCTGATAAGAATCCTGAAAAAAAAGATTGTTCCCAGTCAGTTTGGTCTTTTTGTGATGTCTGCTGGTTTTGGAAAGTATGGTCTTGAATAATCCATTGTGACAACTCCTACTCAGTCACTCAGTACACGTGCTTCAGATAATGTTACCCTAGGATGACATTTACTGTAAACTGTGGTTTGTCAATAAATCAACACAATCGCTGATTTGAGAGCAAGCATTGTGGACAATGAGAAAGGCAGAATTGACTGAAAGAGCAATGGGTGAAAACTAGAAATTCCCAACCTTATTTTCTTTCGTAGTGAAAGATGTCAGTAAAATAGGCTGAAATAGATAGAGCCGTAGTCAAGCCTAATGCACAACAACACTAATTTATGATGGGCAGAGGCATTCTTGAGGCAAAATTAGAGCTAGCTAAAAGGTTCATAGTTCATTACTTCATTCCCCAAATAAATCAAAGGTAAAAAGGATGAAGTCAGTCCAGAGCATTTACAATTTTAAATCTTTTTTTTTTTTAAAAAAGCTTTTCTACTGTACAGCAAAAACTACATACTCCCTTTGTCACCACAGAAATGCAATTTACAGCACATAACTATAACTCATCTTTAGAGTGAACAGGCTTCATGTTATTTATGTACGAATCGTAAATAGATTTCAAGGAGAGGGAGCTTATTTTCAGTCTTATAGAAAGGCCAACTCTTTGGATTCTGCATATTTACACACATACAAAATCACACCTACATTAGTTCTTGTGAAAGCAGTGAGGGTCTTTCCTTCTGCCCACAGAACTTGTTTGGGAAATAGCATAGCTTCTTCCAAGGACTCCTCTTTGGTGGAGGTCACAGCTTGGCCCAGAGGAAATCTGCTGATGAATTTTTTTTTTTTTTTTTCAGAAGATGGCAAGTACCAAAAACTGGTTCCAAAAACTCACTTGTTCAGCAAAGCTATCTCTGTATGGTGTCTTCAGCTCTAGGAAAGATTTCATGATTACAAGACTATTTCTACAACAAGGTGGGGTTAATAGTTTGATTTGGGGTATGTTCTGAGTGTGCCCCATTTCGCCTCTGCCTGGCTTTGAGAATGGACATGGTTAGGCACCTAGCATATAGTCAATTGGATATGCAGCACAAGCATGCACGTTTACACATTCTATGTTACTTAAAAAGGAGGGGAAAGGAAAAAGAAAGATTTGTAGCAATGAAAAATGACAATTAATTTCAACTTTTTTTGTAAGCCAGACTCCTTGTTTCACTCTGAGTCCTACTGGAAATTTTCAGTTGCTCACCACGATGTCCTGCATCTTTGACCCATGCTAATCTTTCTGAGTATCATTTTTTCAGGCTCTTCTTTGAAACATACTATTCACCTTCTCTTTGGTGTATTTCTTTCTTCAACACATAGTATTTTACTTTAACAGTTGTGATTAATTGGCTTTTTCAAAGCAAAGTATTGTTTAGTTTCAATATAAGGAACAAACCAAGAACAAAAAGTACATTAACACAATCCACAAGCCTTTTATAGACCTCTACAACCACTAACTGCTCAGCATGTTGTCTGAACAGGAACACGGGAAAATTTATCTATTCAGTAAGATTTCCAAGCAGGGTAAATTTGCAAGGGCTCTCTGCCTATCTCAATAGCTCTCCACTTATCTGATAGGATGTTCAGTCTCCAGATGGCAAGTTTTTTCTTTCGCTCTTTTCAGTTTGCTCTGGGCTGTCCTTCACCTCTCCAATGAACAGATCTGTTCCCCGTGTAACAGCAGACAATCTGCCTAGCTATTTCAGTCACAACAGAGCATCCGTAGCCCACCCTCACAAACCTACAGTTGTTTTTAGAGATAGTTACCCAGTGCCTGCAACAGTTTAAGAACACTATTCTCTGTGAATCTGCCATTTTTTTTCTCCAGAAATTTTAGTTACATCCATAGATAAAGAGCAATAATGAATTTTTAAAAAACACCTTCACAGCACTGACAGTTGCTCTTTGTTTTATAATTGCTAGCATGGTTAGCGGAAAACACATCCATCAGCTCTTGCTCAGCTGTTAAAAGGCAGCAGCAGCAACTCCTTTTTGGACCAGCAGGGCCGCCCTTGGGCAGTCTGGCTGCGGGTGTGTCAGGACAAGCTTTTCATATGCATATCTGCTCTCTTATGCAGAAGTTCTAGAGACACCCCAGGTCAGCACCTGCCAGGTGAAGAGGTCCCATCACACCTCTCTCCTAGTTATGCCAGAACTGCTGATTGACGTTAATTGCTTCACCTGTAACCCCTCTGAACACATCCTCTCTCCATTGCAAAAGGCAGAATTTGTCACTGAAATTTCCACTCCAGCTTTATAGGCCTTTAACCTGCGTTCCTCAATAGCAGCTTATCATGAGTGGTGGAATAACTGTTCCAAACAGACTGGCTCTAAGAGAAAAGAATATAATCAAGGGAATGGGGTTTTCTGCCTCAGCTGAGAATCTCAGTTCAACTGCAAACCGGAAGTGCTTTACTGATTAGGAATAGATCAGGATTAAGATCTACCAGTTATCATGTTTGAGCTTGTGTGCTTCTGTGGGTTTTCTCTGTTCTAAAATTTACAGTAGTGTTATATTCTGCAAAGACAGACCAGATCTGTGAGAAAAACAATCTTTTTTTTTAGAAAGTACCTACCGAGCCATAAAAGCGGTTGTTCATTTGATACTATGCACTATAATAGAATGCACCTGGACTCTCTTGAGAAAACTATTTCACAAGACTGTCTGCTGGAATTTGTAGACCTTAGAGGTTCTGAAATCCGGCCTTAAATTTGTTTGCAAATGCACATTGACCCAAATTGATCTCTTTGAACCATGCTCTCTGCAGTCGAAAATCACAAGAAAGTCTGTATTTTTGATCTAGGAGTACCTAGTGTCCACTTTAATTTTTTTTTTTACAGGGACATGCCTTTACCGTTAATGTCTATGTTCCTTACAGTAAGCTACTTCGGCATAGGCCAACTTTAGTCAGAAAAAGAAAGGGATAGGATGTCTGGAACAGTTTTTCTGTGTGACTCTTTATTTTCTTTCTTTCTTCGCCCCCAGCCCCCATCCTCTGGCCCAGTTTTCAGTATCATTGAAATGGAAAATGGAAAAGAGAGGGGGTGGAGAGATTTCATACAAGTTTAGGTAGACAGACCCTGTAGGCAATCCTGACAATTCCTCCTTTATCCTTATTGAAGGTGAATTCTCCCTCACAATTGCTCTCCTAATAAGTCCCAGCTGGTTTTAATGACAGGATTTATAGGGTGTTTCTAGACTGTTGTGAACTTCATCCAACAGACCCCTACAGAAATTGTATCCTGCATCATAAGATCATTTTCACCAGGAGCATGAGTGCTGGGGTGTCACATAACAGGGGCTATCTTTTTCAAGCTTCAAAAGAATTCTTATAAACTGCCAGGGCCTTCTTCTACCCCCACTCTCACCTCTCTTCTTGTGAGACAATTCCATAAATATTTATAGCTAAGGGCATGGAACTTACCTTCCATTGCCCATCTGAGTTAGAGAAGTTTCCCCTCCTTTCCCAATTACCAGGAATTTGGCAGCCTTCCAAGTTTCCTCTGTAATTGTTCTAATAGACAGAAGAACATTTGAATTTGTACGTTGCCTGTACAAAGAATATGTAGTTACTGCCTAAAAGGCTGACGAAATCGGGTGGTTTATTTATTCAGGAGTATAAGACCACAAAGGGAGGTAGAGCCAATTCTGCTCTTATCAAGCATAATATTGACACATAGGTTTAGAGTCCATTCAGCTGGGGAAGACAAGTGATGATTAAAAACATACCTATTATCCTTGTATCAGGTCAACAGTCAAGGTCCAATGCCTTCAACACAGACATTACTGTCATTGTAAGGAAACCAGCTGGTTTAAGGTGAAAAATGCAGCTGACCATTATTTTAAGCGATCATCTTCAGCTCTGCATGTAAAACAAATGACAAAAGGCAGCAGATCATATATTTATTTGAAATGTGTCCGGTGCTGTCAACTGGTAGTGTACTTCCTACACTGTGCTACTGTATCTTTAAGGCTACAGTAAATCACAAGCATATATACGTTATGCAGGAGTGGATGTTTCAGATTATAGGAAATGTGGTAAAAGAAATACTTTCAGCAAGATAGGATTAATTTTGAAACTCGTTGGGGGTACTGGAGCGATAGAGCCACCATTCATCAATGGAAGGGCAACACAAATACCTGAAACAATTTAATTCCATATTAACCCACTGTATCTCTTTTGTTTTGTTTTGTTTTGTTTTGTTTTGGTTTGGTTTGGTTTTTTTTCCCCAGATTAAGAATGGTAACTTTACTTTTTATTTTGCATGAAACTGTACTTTTGGCTTATCTTGTTGAATGTTATTGCCAAGATATATCAAGCTATGATTTAAACAAAACCCAAACCCAGCACAGTCCAAAATAACTAATGCAATCACATATGTGAGTTCCCTGTAATGCCTGAGAGAAGAGCTGAAAAATCTGAAGATGTAAGAAGAGATAGGAAATGGAAGATGACAAAAGTTTAAATCTTGCTAAGATTTACTATAGCAAAAAAATGAGATACTTTCTTGGGATTTTTAATGATTTCTTAGTGGAAGTATACCTGATAAGGGTTTTTGAAAGAAGAGAAGCACCAGTAAAATAGGAAAATATTAGGGCATGCATGGCATGGTGACAATCTCCAGTAACTTTTCTTTTGCACAAATATTTTTTGTGTATGTGGTTTCTGAAATGCATGTAACAATCATTCTGTAAGCACTTTTATGTATATGAACTATTCAGATCTATTTCTGAAGACGGTAAACAATAAGGGAAACAGACAATTAAGTTCAACATCTATGGAAATAAATTGACACAACAGAATAAAAAAGAGCCTAAAGGAGAATATTGCTCGGTTTTCACATCTCATAGGTGAAATTCTGCATACCATTTTGGTGTGCTGTTTGTCTCAAAACATGCTTAGGGAGCCAGTAACAAACCACAGCATTTGGATACTTAATACATGCATGCCCAGAACTATGGACACTTAATTCTGAATTTAATGCTACTTTACAAGCAGATTGTATTAGGTCATCCAATGGTGTAGTATCAATAGAAATTTACAAAGTAACTAAGTCACAAAAGTCTTCTGACTTAAACAAAGCTGGATTGCACAATTTTAATTCATTTTCTTGAATGAAATGGGAACTTGTCGACATTCTTTGTTTCAGTTGCAGTGAATTTGGTAATTTTTCAGATGTATTGCTTTGAGTGGAACAGATAAATGCATAAATGGCTAGTATAGGATGGTTTTTAAGAGGCAGTATTTTCTCTATGCTGTAGCAACACTTGTGTATGATAACAAACCTCTCATCACAAATCCTACAACATACCTTAACACACCCCCAACCTATTTGTCCTTTTGATATTGCAGAGATTACCTGCTGAGAAATCAGATTTCAAGATGCAAGAGTCATCTTACACGCAAAGTGAAATTCCAGTTTTCATTTAAGACTGGGCCACAATGCTGAGTAGTTGGCTACATCTCCCCAGGGAACCCAGAGCAACCCAGACACCATCAGAGCTGAAAGTCGCCAGTGGAGAGCTCCTTGCCATCAGCCAGACCCTCAGCACCTGAAGACTAAGAAAGGTATTCATGAGCAAAAAGTGTTTCCAAGCTGAGGATGGGGGGAGAAGGTTATGTGAGGCTTCCCTTCTTCAGAGATCGCCCTGATGGTTAATTCTTTGTTCTGTCGATGGAAGAAGAAGACAGGTGTATCCATAGTGCCTATTGCCTAACATACACCTTTCAGCTCTCTCCGACAGTGGTGCACCATGCTATTCACTGGCCCCGAATCAGTGGGGAGCGCGTTTTAATGCTATTTACTTCTGTGAAGCTTCCTGCAAGTCACCACAGACAAGTATTCTAGTAATTCAAAGACAACTACCATCTTTCCTCAAGCACTGTGGAATGTAAATAGATGCACCCTCTCTGTGAAAAAGTATCTTTCTAGTGATTAATTATTTAAGTACATTATCAATTATTTAAAATATCTTACATATTAAGCTTGATTTTAGAATTTCAAAATAGCTCAGTATAAATAGCAAACCATAAATGGATAAAATCTTTCTCAAACCATGTTTGATTGCATGATTGCTGCTTGCTAGAAATACACATATGGAACACAAGTACCATACCTGCTTGCGAAATTACAGCTGCGTGTCACTTGCAAATATGGTGTTACAGCTCTTTATTTCTATTAAAGTAGTTTTACTAACTTGCAAATGAGGCATCTTCTGAAGAAAATATAATAATTACAGCTGCTGCTCTTACAGAATCACAGAACAGCCGATGTTGGGAGGAAACTCTGAAGGTTGCTTGGTCCAACCTCCCTGCTCAAGCAGGGCCACCTAGGGCCAGTTTCCCAGGACCATGTCCAGACAGCTTTTGAGTATCTCTAAGGATAGAGACCCCGCAACTTCTCTGGGTAACCTGCTCCAGTATTTGTTACCCCCAGAGTGAAAAAGTGTTTTCTGATGTTCAGACGAAACCTCTTGTATTTTAATTTGTGCCCATTGCCTCTTGCCCTGTCATCAGGCACCAGCCTAGCTCCATTTCCTTCCATAGAATCATAGAATGGTTTGGGTTGGAACAGATCTTTAAAGGCCATCTAGTACAAAACCCCTGCAATAAGCAGGGACCAGGTCAAGCTCCAATCTGACCTTGAATGTGTACAGGGATGGGGCATGTACCACCTCTCTGGGCAGCCTATTCCAGTGTTTCACCACCCTCATTGTAAAAAATTTCTTGCTTATATCTAGTCTGAATCTACCCTCTTTCAGTTTAAAATCATTACCCCTTGTCCTATTGCAACAGGCCTTGCTAAAAAGTTTGTCCCCATCTCTCTTATAAGCCCCCTTTAAGTATTGAAAGGCTTCAATATGGTCTCTGTAGAGCCTTGTCTTCTCCAGACTAAACAGCCCCAACTCTCTCACTGCTTCTTCATAGGACAGATGGTCCATCCTTCTGATCATTTTTGTGGTCCTCCTCTGGTCCCGCTCCAACAGCTCTGTGTTTTTCCTGTACTGAGGTCCCCAGAGCCGGATGCAATATTTCAAGTGTGTTCTCATCAGACAGGAGTAGAGGGGCAGAATCACCTCCTTCGACCTCCTGGCCTCCCTTGTTTTGTGGCTTCCCAGCATACAGTTGGCCTTCTGGTCTGCAAATGCCCACGTTGGCTCACTGAAGCCATGATGCCTGTGTTGAGTTGCGTCCCTGTCCTCCACACGCCTTAGCATACCTTCTAGGAGGATTTGTTCCATGATCTTGCCAGGCACAGATGTGAGTCTACCAGGTCGGTAGTTCCCAGGGTCCTCCTTTCTATACTTTTTAAAAACGGGTGTAATGTTTCCCTTTTTTCAGTCACTGGGGACTTCACCTGACTTCCATGACTTTTCAAATACCATGGAGAGTTGCTTGGCAACTACATCAGCCAATTTCTTCAGGACTCTGGGATGCATCTCATCAGATTCCATAGACTTAAATATGTTCACGTTCCTCAGGTGGTCTCGAACCTGATCTTCTCTTACAGTGGGAGGTAACTTGCTCCCACCAGTTCCTGCCTTTATGTCTATCCACTGGAGAGGTGTGGGAAGAGGCATTCCCAGTGAAGACTAAGGCAAAAATGTTGTTGAGTACCTCAGCCGTCTCCTTGTCTGTTGTTAACATTATGCCCCCCCCTGCCCTGGCATTTATATACATTGATGAGAACATCCTGAGCCTTCTCTTCTCTAGGTTGAACAGTTCCAGCTCTCTCAGCCTTTCCTCAGGTAAGAGATGCTCCAGTCCCTTCATCATCTTTGTGGCTCTTCGTTGGACTCTCTCCAGTATGTCCATGTCTCTCTTGTACTGGGGAGCCCAGCAGTAGACCAGATCATTAATGAAGATGTCACAGAATCACAGAATGGTCAGGTTTGGAAGGGACATCTAGCCATCATCTAGTCCAACCCTCCTGCCAAAGCAAGGTCACCTACAACAGGTTGCACAGGATGGCATCCAGGCGGGTTTTGAATATCTCCAGGGTGGGAGACTCCACAACCTCTTGTTCTTCATGCCATAGGAAGGGAGGGAGAATTTAATTCCAATAAAGAACAGTCATCATCATTATGAACTGAGAAACTGAGGAGTGAAGAATCTTCCTTGCTGTGCTAGCGCCAAACTAATAGGCAACTGAATGAGAAGAAGCAGAAACTATATTTTTCTGGAAAGAAATGCACAGTGGAAGATGAAATAGAGACAAATGTCTTTGGTGCCTAGTGCATCTGTGAGGATTTCCACCTTACACACACAGACACATGGCAGACAGCAATGAAGACAAGTCTACACTGCATTAAGAATCACTGCTAACAGAGACCAAGCCAGTAACAAAATGCGGCAGCGTGGGGAACAATCTAAGCTCTGTGGCCACTTTTTAAGAGGAGTTGACACTGAATTCTTTCCAAGAGACCTTTCTACTTTCCCTAATCTCAGTTTGGTGATGTCTTAGATGGTAGTGAAGATTTAGTGACTTGCTGAATAGAGCGAAGGTAAGGACTCAAAATAGGACTTTCAAATTCCATGTTAGTGAGCTAACCACAACTGGTCTTCACATACGCTTTCATACATATTTAAGAAGGATTCCTTAGAGCTGTTAAGGATGATTATTTTCTTCATGTCCACTGTGCAAAGCTAGATAAATTATCAGCGATTAACTAAAAGCATGTCAGGAAAGTAGTATTTACAAAAAACACCTTTCCCTCAACAACTGTATTATAATACTTTAGAATTATCTTGCTCCATGTTTATTGCAGCCTCCACATTATAATAACTCCCACCCTAACTAAAGCAAGGCCTGAAACATTCTAGCAAACAATGCTGTAAAAAACATACTGAGAGTTTCCTGCAATGGAGATCTCATCAGGAGTAAAACAGTGTTTCAAAGAGTGAGGAAAAGCAGAAAGCAAAAGAAGCCACTCAAGTCTAGCCAAATTCTGACACCAAGCAAATATTTATTTATTTAATCATCTGAATCCTTCCTGTTCCTTAACATTCTTCTGCTATGACAGTCCGACTCACAACGCAGTTGCCTTCCCACCTCACTAGTCCATCAGAAGATCCAGTCCACTGTGAATCCAAATACTGGGTTCTGTGCCTGTTTACTTTTACGATATGTTTGCTTCAGCTCTGATATATCTTCTTGTAGCTGCCAGAAGTAAAGTCTTCTAGGTGCATTAGCCACAGCTCTAGGGACCAGAAAATTAATTGTTTCAGGGGATTTGAATAGTAGCAAGCAGAGAAGCAGGCAATTTAAAATAAACAGCTAAACAATAGGAAGAAGGTGTTCCATTTGATCTCTTTAAACTTAGCCAGTGCGGGAGGAAAAGCAAAGTCTAAGGGAGGAAAACACTTCTACTTTTCCCTTGTAAGTGACATGCCTGCCTATGAAACATCAGAGAATTTATGTGTAGATTGAAAAACATTTATACACCGCATATTTCATCAGGCTAAATGATAGCAGCAAAGTACAGCACTGTGGGAGTGGGCCAACATCAGGAATCATGGTCTTTCCTGCATATCAGAGTATTTAGCGAAGAGCGTAGAAGCTACGTTAGTGCACCTTTTCTCTGTTCCCCTTTGGTGTGAAATGCTTTTGTTGTATGGCAAGCTTTGGCCTTACAGGCTTTTGAATAGCGGTTGCAATCTGTTATTGAGCTTTCTTTGTATTTCACGTTCTTTGCAAAACACAAACTCTATAGAATCTGTTTTGCAAAATGATTTTCACTCTATTTTTTTCTTACTCTTTCATATTTAATTGAAAATAGAAACTGGATAAAAATGGAACACTCAAGTATGAGAATTCACATAAAACAGAATCCATGTCTTAGCTGATGTAGGATGCAAAGCATCCTTCATCTCTGTTATGTAGTTTGGCATTTTATTGTTCACCTCCCAGAAGGGAATAAATTACTTTTCCTTTAGTTCTCCTGACCAGGTTATTTGATACTTTTCGTTTCCATCCAGCCTACTATAATTTCCAAGGTCTCAACTCAGGCTTCTTACGATATATCATGTCACTTCTGCAACTTGTTCAAAATCTTGTTCTTTCGAAGACGAGGGAGATTTGACAAAAAAAAGAGAGTTGGAAGGGGACTGTACCTCTTGCCTCCTCTGAACAATTTCTGGTGCTCTTCATCCTCAAGGTCCTGGAATGACAGCTTTGCTTAGCAGCAACCTCCTTTCCCTCTCACAAGACAACTTAAACAGTTGCACATGAAGGACAATGGAAGTCAACCAACTCTTTGCTCTCCTGATCAGTTGCCAACCCATGGTGTTCACGCAAAGATATCCATACTTCTCTTATCTTTATGCTCTTTACCTACCTGCTACATAGACAATGGAATACACAAATTAAAATTAGTCTATAAGATATAGACGCACACCTAACTAGGAAAAAAGCCATATTTTAGATGTCATATAACCCTAATGAAACAGAATTAGTAACATTATATGCATAATGTCTAATATATTGGGTCAATTATTATTAATTTAATCAGAGCTTTCAAGCAAAACGTTTGTCATAAGTTTAACTGACTGCAACTCAGTTACTTAGGTGAATAATTCTTAAGTTAAAGATTTTGAATACACATCTATATGCACTCTCATATCCTCCTAGTCGTAATTTCAGCAACCTTACATTCCCAACATCAAACAAGGGTTAAGTACCGTGTTATTTAAACAAGATGGAGGCATTTGATAATGACTGAGTATGGAAAGTGGAGGGGGAGGAATGCTGGAAGGGAATGCAACTGCTATCATCAGGGCATGGGAGAGAACACAAACAGCACATAAATCCACTTCAATAAAAATATTGCTATCGTAATATAATTAATCTCTCTGAACTTTTCTGGTTTTCACCTTGGAAAACAAGAACATCTAGGGATGTTCTTTCACCCTTTTTATTACACATTTGAGAAAGTGGCCAAGACTAGTTTGACTTAATTACACCCATTAAGGCACTCTAGATGTCAAGCTTGACTTAACTAATTTACAAGTGGGTTGAAAGCAAATTTCTTGTTACTAGGCTTCAGCTTTTTTTTTTTTTAATTTGTTCAAGGTCATGGAATGGTCAGGATTGGAAGGCACGTGAAATGATGTTGGGATTCCCCCTTTTTTCTCATGCTTGACTAGTTCCTTACATTTGATTACTTTGTTGCCATAGCTAAGCAATTACATATTTCTGCAAGAATATATGCCATGTTAATTTTTAATATGTGATTTTTTTAAGCAAAGAAGTAACCACCTTCCCTTCAAGAAATCCTTAAGACAAAAACCCCAACCAGTTTCTTTCTGTCTATGAGCAGCCAATCCAGGAGACCACCACCCTTCGTTGGCACATCTAGGATTCAATTCAAAAAGTTGCTTCCACCACCCTCCACAAACCTTCTGGACTGTTTGAAAGTAAGCAAATTTTAGCAACATAATAGGTTAATTCTACTGAATAACAAACATACTGAATAGCTTAAAAAAAGGACATGAGATTTCTGGCGGTCACTCTGAGCCTTAATAGCATAAATCTCCAAACACGGAACTCACACTGACCTTAATAATGGCTGAAGCATCTGTACCAATGTGTGGTTGGAATTAGGCCCAAGGACATAATTTCACTTAATTTGATTACATCCAATAATCTTGGAAAAAGTAAACACATTTTTGTCTTCCGGAGGGAGCTGTAGCTTGTGTTTGTGCTTAGTCCAACAAAAAAATCAAGTTGTCTATTCAGTAACAAACTTTTTGTGGATGTTGGTTGATAACTTGGCAATGATGTGAGCAAACAAAGGGGAAGAAGGACACAAATTTATCAAGTTACTGCTGTTGATCTCATTGTTGAACCTGAGGTTACAGCATGATATGTAAGCCAGCTTTCTACATGAGTGGGAAACTGAACAGAAATCATAGCAAGTGGCAAAGAGTATTTTTGTGAAAAGACACCTTCTTATCTCAGAAATTTCTGTTGGCCACAATATGAAAGATATTAGGAGCTCAAAAATTCTGCTATTATGCCCATTTAATGTGCTCATAAATCTCAAAGGCACAAAGGTTAGGTTAATTGCAAAATAGAAGGAATAAGCCTGACTCACTCCCTACCAGGTAGGGAGACATAAAGCAGGCCCTCTCCTTTTGGGCAGTCACCATGATATAACGTATACTACATGGCAGAAACGGGCATGTCTGCTATCCCTAGCTTCTGTTCTAAGATTGATAAAGCGTTATAAGAATTGATTTAAAAATGTAAATGAATGAGAGACAGCAATCACAAGGTAACTGGGGGAGGGGTGGGAGGACCAAGACAGGCCATATGTTCCTCTCCTCTTCCTGCATTTGCTGCTCTCATACGGAGAACTCCCTGCCTGACAGATGGAGAGAAGAGTGCTTTATGCAAGGTGCAGGCGGGTTTCTCTGTGAAAGCTGAAGACATAGAGAACAAAGCAGAGCAATTATGAGGTCTCTATGAAAATCTATGACCCTTATATTACAGATAACTTTCAGAGAACTACAGAATAAAATAAAACAATTTAAAAAATTACTGAGCATTACTAACAAAGTCACTTGATCATTGGCAATTTCTCATTTTAGTTTTAATAAGAAATTGGTGCTGGGAAGAGAACACTTAGTAGCTCAAGAGGCTGGAAGGAAATAATTTCAGTTTTTTTAAGAACACTGTTTTGGCAGTTTCTCTCTCTCTCTCTTTTATTTTTTTTTTTTTTTTTTTTTTTTTTTTAAACTT
>VZSZ01008113.1:126560-194042 GCA_013398815.1 Ibidorhyncha struthersii
CAGATCTATCATTTAACATTATTTGCATGAATGTGTGGAGTTGATAGATTTAGAGACTATGGACGGATGGCAGGTTTTCTTTACCATAAATCCTGTCCCACACCAGGCAGCATGAAGAAGCATTTTGATAGATAACACAAACTGAAGTTTTTTGATAGATAACAAACTCATTAATCACTGTCCTCTAAGTGCCATAAGAATTTAATACATGCCATTTTTGGCACTTGTAAAGATTTCTTGTTTCCAAATCACAGCAGTTATTACCCTGTGCTTTTTTACTAGCCTAAGTAGCCATTTCGGTATCAAAAAAAATGACCATTGAGGGTTAAATTTAGTGTAAGACCTAACAAGGAAGAGCTTCACAGTGCTATCATTAATGCTCTCTTCCTCTTCCCAGAGAACACTGGCAGACTTCCAGTTTATTAAAACAACAATCAAAGGCAGATCTTCTCTCTGTATAAACAATGAGTCAAGGATGGATCATTTACTCAAACAGAGCTGTTCGCTGAGGTATAAAGGCAAAAATGCATTTTGGGGGAAATAGTTCATGAATATTATGCAAAAAATTCTCCACAGTTGTGTCTCATACAAAAGCATTCCAATCATTATTAAATAAAAACAGAATATCATATTGTTTTTCTGAAAGCTCTAAGCACAAGATCAGGAATTAAAGTACCTTTAAAAGATTAATTGATAATTACTTGCACAAAGGGCATTAGCATTTGTAAGCCCCTAAATGTGGAAGAAAATTATTTGCTTGATTGGCATATATTCTTATTTAAAGAAAAAGTCATTAATACACATCTACACCTATTTATATAGAAAAATATAAGTATAGGGGGATCATGTGTTCAATGACAGAAACATGATAGGCATGCAGTTTTATTAAAAATAGGGATTAGCAATTTGGGTTTCTAGCTTGTGACATAACTCCTTTGAGATGACAGGTTGCAAGTTCATCTGAGAAGTCCTTTGGTTCACATAGTGCTTCAGTAAAGATGGGGGAAGGGGAAGAAAGAATGAAAGAAGCAGACACAGGGCACAGGGAAAAAAAAGCAAAGAAAAATGGAGTTCAGAGTAAACGGAGTGGAAAACTAAATACACAGAAGGTGAAACCCTGACCCTATTGAAGTCACTAGGCACTGTGCCACCAGCTTCAAGGAAGCCAAGATTCCATCCAGAGACTGCTAAAACTAAAATAAAAAAAAACAAAACAAAACAAAAACCAAGTCAGGAACAGAGAACAGCATTTAAAGATACACATGCTGTCTATCATATGTAGGTCACCTGTTGGTGGATAATCTCATTTGGGAGGGAGAGCTCTTTTCCTATTTTCTATGCTTACAAGCTTCTTCAGTTAGAAAACAAAATACAGTTTTTTATTATTGTTTTTACTGAAATACAGTAAATACTGAATAAATAGAGAAGTACTGTAAAAAACTGAAGCATCATTTTAAGGGAAGGGGTGCAGGGTGTTTGAAAATCTAGTTTAGTCACCTCTAAATAGGTAGGGACTCAAAAGCTCAGCCTCTAGGAGATTCACACATCCCTAATAAAAACCATTCCCGTTCTTCTAACACCTGTCATTATGACTCAAACAGTAATTTTAGAGGTTAAACAGGATTACTGTGCAACCAAATGGCAGCAAAGATGTAAGGCACACAAGCTTCACACTTGAAGTCTCCTCTCAGCTAGCAGAGCCTCAGGGAGAAGCGTCTGTAAAATCTACTTTGTTTGCAGGCTGCGTTTGGTAAATCCGAATCTTTGATAATGACACAATCGTATTGAATGGTGGCTGTGAGTGAATGCTTGTTGAACTTTTAAGATATGATTCAGCACAGCACTATGAGAACAGAGCACAATAACATTAAACACCAGATGGTATTTCAAAGCCCATCAGATACACAGATTCCTTTTTCTTCTGCACAAAAGATCGGCAAGGCCTCATGTCTGAAAAAAGCCCATTAAGATAAATGGAGTTGATTTGGTTTTGTCTTGCTAGGGCTATTATAAGAAAGTCATCTGAATGGGTCAAATTACAAACCGCCCTGGATCAAAGGAGAACAACTACAGTATAGGGTCAAATTGATCCAAGCTATGTCAACTGGATCAGCATGAAACCCTAAACTGCAGTGCAAAAACTCCTTATCGTGGGGCTTGACGACAATTAACGGAAGTAGTGCCTCTTTTGCATTGGAGGTTAGGCAGGCGTTAGCTGGATGGATTCATCAGAAACCTCTGTTGCTGTTGCCTGAGAGGGAGAGATTTATGAAAACAGCATCAGGTCCCCAGGCTCAACAGGGACAAGCGTCTCTGCAGCCCAAAGCACCGACTGTCAGGGCAGGTGAGGAGAAAGGTAATACAATACTACCAGTCTCAGAGCTTTGTGTGCTTAGGCAGCTGAAAGCCTGGCTGCTGATTTTGTGCCATGCTAGAGAGGACTTTTAGGTTTTGAGTCACATTCAGCCTGGGAGGAGTTCCCCTGAGGTACGAGGAATTACCCCCATGATTTATTTGATCTGTTGGCAGCATCGCGTTTGTTGACTTGTCTCAGTGATCCATTGGTGCAGTGCAGTTTGTATGAGCAATTGATGTCGGACAATGCCAATATTGCGGGCTGAGGTCTGCGTGTGGGTATGTGTCTGTGAATATCA
Source organism: Ibidorhyncha struthersii (assembly GCA_013398815.1). NCBI lineage: Eukaryota > Metazoa > Chordata > Aves > Charadriiformes > Charadriidae > Ibidorhyncha > Ibidorhyncha struthersii. Next base: position 129,215 of record VZSZ01008113.1, read on the forward strand.
TTGTACCGTAGGTAGCAAAGCTTTGAATGTTATATAGAGAGCAAAGACAGGCTTTCAGAACAAGAGCTGTAGTAAAAAAATTCAAAATGTTTGTAAGGCAGAGTAAGGGAGTTGAGGTGCCAAAGAAAAGAATGTTCTCTTGAATCAGCTAATTATTTGACCAAAATTAGAAACGGTAACTTGCCTGCCCCCTCCTTTCCCTATTGCTGATGGCAAAGCAACAAACAGCTAGAACCTCCACCGGTTAACAAAGACGGCTACTCGTGAGGCAGGATACATACAAAAACCTGGCACAGTGTTGCGAAAAGGAACAGCCCCCTGAGCTTTTTCACAGATGTCCAAGTGTCCCCTGTTGCCTTTCTTATATGTCAGAAACAAATGGTGCTGGTACACCAAGCAAATGACTGACACACATGCATTTTCTTGAGAGTCCAGTTGGGCACCTTGTTTGCAACTACGTTACTAGTTATTGTGTCTAGAGAGACCATTTGCTGAGGAAGTAGTTACTAGGGACCATGTAAATACTCTACAAATTGCTGTTTGCCTTTTTTGTCCATTCAACACAAGCCCTATAAAATTGTAGCATGCGTCCTTCTGGCAACAGCTCAGTCACTGAATTAATTGTCTCCTCCTCTAATCATTACACTGCTTAATTCTGTCACATTGGAGCACTTTTTAGGATGCAGGAGGATGCCTGCTTTTTTATGTTTAGTTCTAGCAGAGGCTTCAGGCGCCAGAAGTTTGCTGGGAGTGCCAGTGGCCCAGTCTGATGCTAATAAGCAGCTTTTAGTAAGTGATGCATATTTCCTCCCAGCTGTAAACATTCGGGTTTTCTCGGGGGCTGGGTGCAGTGAAATGCTATGGCAGTTCAAACAGACGAGGGTGTCAAAACCCCCAATGATTCCTAACACTTGAACACATCACACAGGAGCAATTAAACTGACATGGGGAAAAAAGCTCTCCTCAGTCCAGATTTACACTGTGTTCCCATTCATGGACAAATCAGCAAACATTTCAAATGCCTTGACTGAGTAATGAATGGGTTCTGGGTTAGTTACTGTGCTGACAGCAGGTTTTAAAGTCTATTGAGTCAGGCAAGGGGGAAGGTGAATAGGGTAGAATTACAGGAAAGGATTAATGAGGGGTTTCTTGCTGAACATACTGTTGCAGTGTTCTTCTCAGTCACTATACCAAGCAGTCACTGATTTTTGCCTTAAGGACTGTACTTTTATAACCTAAAATATGCCTCCTTAAACAAATCCACATCAGGCAATGTGTCAACACTTCATTGGTTTCAATAGAATTAGTTTCCTAAACGCTCTTTTCTGAGGCAATTTTTGTACTTGAAAATGCATTACAAGGAACATTTACTACAACTACAGTACAATGATGTATAATACGACAAACACAGTTTTAATCAGTGCAAGCTGTAACAACAAATATACTACACATATGGTCTCTTTCTTTCATTCCTTTTTGCTTCTCCACAGTCATAGTAAAAATCCATACATTTGTCTTTTTACAATCATTAGTTGCTACTATTAGATTTAAATATTATCTTGAAGAAAACAAAAAACTGCAGAAGATGCAGTAACAATTTTTGGATGATGGCAGATGCCTGTTTACTAATGTTGTGTTCCTGTTGCTCATCATATGTACTAAAGCATGCCAAGTCATAAAATCATTTTCCTAGAAAAGAGAATATGCACACAGCCTCCTCTATACATCGCATGTGAAATTAAATGTCAGTGCTGTTTGCCAGGCTTTGCTGGGTCACATTCACTGAAGAGTCTTAGAGAGTGCCAAGGGCTGTCAAGATGCCACATCACTGGCTCTGGAGCATCCCACAGCCCAGTCAGCTGCTAAAATTATGTTAGCATGGAGACAGTCATCTGAAGGACCAGGGGAAAAATCCTTTTTTCTTTGCCTTGTCTTGCCTTTTCTTGCCATCTCTATTGGCCTTGTTTCAAAATTTCATTTTTGGAGGATCTTGTCCCCCCACCCCCCAAACCAGCATTCAATAGATTAGGATACATACAGCAAATTACTTAAGTTTCAGCCCTTGGTTTCTTTCATGCTTTTTGCTTTGGTTGTGTACTATACTCTTATTCTTGAACCCCCACCTTCTGGCATTTTAAATGGTGCTGGCTAGAAGTTTGAACCACACTTCATCAAGGGCTGCCAGTGCCTGAGGTATCCTCAGTTGAGGCAATACAAATAATGATAAAAATGGTCTCATTTCCTTTATTCTCACCCATAAGCTACAGGTAAATTCCCCCTCATACCCTAAAAACCCAACCCTTTCATACACCAGGAAGAGTTTCATTCAATCGCTACCAGTACAGGTGCTGTGGTGTTGCCCTAAGCAAAATGCACAAAATGATGATATGTAGTTTGTTTATGAGAAGTGCGTCTTTCATCTAAGCATATAAAATAAAATGCAAAAATACTCTCCCTAAAGTGAATTATGTCAAAACCATTCATTGATGTGATCAAAATTCACAAGACTAAACTGAACGCTAGAAAAGACATATCATTTAACTTTTTTATTACTTTCACGAGCAATGGAGAAGCTTAAACACATGTTTTTTCATACTTTCCTCTAGATTATCTTGGTAGCAGCATTTAGAAAGGTCTTGAAATGTGATGCTTGCCCACTGGCTGGTTGTTGTTTTTTTTTTTTCATGTCTTCCACAAGGAGNTCTTCAGAGATGGTTTCTGCAACCTAGTGTTGCCCTGGAAGGATTTTTCTTTTGCGAATTTGTCTGACCACTTTTGAAGCCATTTAACTGGAAGCGGGAAGATGTTAGGTTTGTAAGTGGTGAAGTCAGGCCTGAGAGGAACAAGTGAAGCTTGAGTGTAAACAGGCCACCGTAAACCATAAGTTTCTACAAAAAAGAGAGTTTTCAGTCTGCTGCTAAGGATGGCAGAAGAAAAANAAAAAAGCATGAAACCACACACCTGAATTTGAAGCACACCTAATCTCCACCACTCCAGAAAGTCCCCAGCTCTGTAGACATGCAGAGCTATTGACTGATTAGGCACCACGAGAGTATCAGAAGTACACATTATTAATGCTGGCCTTGTTCTGCTGCCAAAGAAGACTATGATGGTTCCCACTTTGGTTTCTAATCAAAGTACAGGTTGGCCTCTCTCAGTTTCAAATCCTTGCCCACCCTGCTGAAACATCAATGCAATAAACTACTCACATGTGCACAAGAAAGACTGCAGCATACTACATCGCTACGAGGCCTCCTAAGGGTGGGAGTCTATGCTAATAGGTAATATTTATGCTGTAGTTGTCAAGAACCAGGTTTGCCCCCTCTGTGAAATAAAGAGGTACTCTTCTGAATATGGGAGCTGTGAAACTGAAAACTGAGCATTTCATAAAGAAAGCAGGTAAAGAAATGTTTAACTGTATAACAGCAGATGCACAGTGTCAGATCTAAAGTCTGCCTGGGTCCAGCCCACTGCTCTGCGTCTGACAGACTCCGAAGCCAGCAAGACTGGAAAAATGAGAGCGATGGACATCCTCCCTCTGGCATTTTCACTCATTATCAGCTGCTGGGGGCTCAAGGGCTTCTTCAGAGATGGTTTCTGCAACCTAGTGTTGCCCTGGAAGGATTTTTCTTTTGCGAATTTGTCTGACCACTTTTGAAGCCATTTAACTGGAAGCGGGAAGNTCTACAAAAAAGAGAGTTTTCAGTCTGCTGCTAAGGATGGCAGAAGAAAAACACTTTAGGATGGTGAGTTATAACTTTAATAAAAGGGCGTGTATGACAAAATCAAATAACTTGAAATGCTTCTTTTTATTCCTACAGGGACAGGTCTACGGAATTTCTATTAAAAACCCCTCACTTATATTAATTTCTAATGGGGGTCGTTCAGGCACTGAAGTCTCTCCTCTTTCAGTTTTTCTAGGTATGCAATAAGAGAATGTATACTTGTCACTCTTATTGGAAAAGCTAGTTGAGTAATACAGGCTGACAAATGTGAACTTCAATGTCTCCCAGGGCCTTAACAGAGTTTGCACCCATTTATCTGAGAAAAAAAAAAATTGACTCAGTAGAAATAATAACACCAAAACCTCCTAATACAGATAACTAACTTAATCAATAAAATATAAGGTTCATTAGCTTCAGTGAGGACTTAAATGTCAGATATAACCAGCCCAGCAGGGGTGATGAAATTTCATATGGGAGGAAAAAGTTCTGCATGTATAATCTAGAAAAATTTCCCCATGTCTTCAATATTAGTATTTTAAATATGAAATCAAGACTGTTGGTGGAGGATAAAATACAAGAAAAAAAAAAAAGATTAAAAACCAAGTAATTTTTTTGAGGGTAAGTTCATTTTAAAACCACACCTTCATACTTTTCCAAAAAAGACTGAATCTTAGTCTTAAGACCGAAGGATTTTTTAAAATTAATGTTTATGCCATCCGACAGAATACAAAAAGCACACGTTTGCATATTGCATTAAATGGTCTACTATTATAGAAATCTAAATGGTCTAATACATAAAGGTCTTGCATACCTTTATTTTTCCCAAGCCTCAAGACTTGTATTGCTCCGCAGCTCACTATACCATGTATCTTGTTACATTACTCAATATCCATGTATTTACTGTTATGTTTTCCGTATGTTTACACAATCTCACAGTTAGGGCTGTGTTTGGTGTTGAATCAAGGGAAAAAAAGTAAAACACTGCAAGAATCTAACCTGAAATTTCGCTGAACTAGCATTGAACTTGAAAGGCTTTGCTGCATGAGGTAACACAAAGGAGATGGTTTCTTTAGTCTCCTTGTTTAAACTTTAACCTAAATTTTAAAATAAATGAAAGATTTCAACTTTCCCATTAAACACTAGAGTTTTTCAAAATAACATGGCTACTTGTTTTCAAATCAATTTTATACAGCACTTGTAGTAACAGGCAAAATGTATACACATTCCATGAGAAAAATGGGTTAATTTAACATATTCTGAAGAAGTTAAAGTTGCATGCTGATGTATAAACATGCTATTAATTCAAGGTATGTTTATTTTAAATTTAGTTGGGTTATATTGAACTATTTTTCACACAAAAATAACTTATCTGTTACATACAGGACATTACAATAATCCGGTGAGTTTGAAAAACTTGATTTTGGTGAGAAATAGGAACAAAACCAAAGTAAAATTTGCTGTGTATGTAGAGTTATTTTAGCTTTTCAAGTCAGTTTCCAGTAACAGTTTTATAGAATACTCATTGCATTATTTCAACAGTATAAACTTTTTCTCTGTCAAAAAAACCCAAATATCAATGTTAGGGTAGAAGGCCCTCAGATTTTCACTCATTGTTTACACATGAGTTGCTGGGAGGGTACAATATTTAAATGAGCTTCATGAGGAATGGGAAGACTTATCCAAGTACCCAAATAATGACAGCTGGGTTGAACTTTGGCTACAAAGCAACAGACCACTGTGAGTGACACCACCTGTGGATGCTGGACCATGATACTATTGCTTATTGGGTACAAAAGTTGAAACAAAATGTTGTTTTATATCTCTTGAGCCAGTCTCATTAGTTTGGTATAAAAGATAAGAATAATTTTGCAAATGTTAATAACACAATTATGGCATTGTTGTTCTTCAAAAAGAGTGTGCAGACTCCCTGAGTAGCCCCTGTTTAACAATCACAGCTTCATGTTCTTTAAAATAGCCGTATCATTGGCTTACTATCGGAAAAGCACACACAGGCAGCTTCCCTATTGCTGCTGATGCTGTAAACACATGAACTTTTCCCCTGAGAGACAGAACAAAGAGACATAACTTGCATTCTCTCTCAGAATTAGTATCCAAGATGGGAAATCTCCTTCCCCTAGAAGAAATGCATTATGGACCATCCATATATGAAGGTAAGAACGCTCACCTCTTCAAGGTCAGCAGCTTGTTTACACAATTATTCTATAGAATTGTTTCTGTATTTGTGATTACTAAAAAGGTGTGCTGTGTTGATGTATTGTAAACAAGAAAAGAGAAAAATGAATTGTTGACATAACTCTAACATTTTCTCAACTTTCTTGAGCTCCCAAGAAGAGGACACTGGTGTGTGGTGGTTTTTAAATCCAGAAGGGCTGTTCATTCTTTTCTGTCTGCATCTTACATGTATGTCAGGAGAAATATTATGAATCTGTTATAATTTAAATAGGATTTAAAGTCTTTGGAGAGTGCCAAATTGATAGCACTTTGGACTGGAACCCCATGTTTACAGAATAGGTTACAGTAATCTCAGCATAGATGGCAGGCCCTAGGGCAGCCTTTCACTTGGCATCCAGAGTTGTGATTCTGGCACAGGTGACAAGGAAATAGAAGTTCTTTCTTGTCTTAATCTTGACTGCCCATAGGAGAAAATATCTTTATTCTGAATTTAATCTTCAGCCTTTTTGCTAGGTGTACCCAAGAAGCAGGAACTAGAAGCCATTTGTGGTGATGTTTCTTTTGCGTAAGGTGGACATGACTGTGGTGAAAGAAAAGAATTTTGAATATCATAGTATTTCAAAAGGACCATTCATCTCATGCTAGTACAGATCTGCTTGAATCTTTCTCTCCCTGTTATTGCATTCCTACTGAGACTACACAGTGTCTGCAGAGAGCAACTTACACTCACCCCCTTCATAATCAGAGAGACTTGTGAAATACAAATGTATACCTAATTTGAAAGTGGCAAATAGCTTGTGTTGGAAAACAGTAAAATAGTCTACAGTCCACAGGAAAGGGCATCATTCCTATCCTGTTTGAAAAGAACACTCGGATTTGAAAAGAGCGAGACATTCAGGAGCTCTGTGTAATGGACTCTTTGCAGCAGAGCCTGCTCTGTAGGGAAGCTGTACAGGTGGCCTCCGCAATAGCACTAGGGGGTCAGCAAGGTTCAAACCATTACATAGATACCATAAAATTACACAAAACCCACATTTATGCTTTGAACAAGGACTTGAATTTCAGTAATTTCAACCCAATTGTTCATTGTTCTATTTGAGCTGGAAGAATTTCAAGATAAACACAGAAATTGCTCTCATACTTGCAGGTTATAATACCTGATATGTACATTTTCTTGAACTCCATTATTAAAATCATCCAGATGTTCTTGAATACAGCTGGCTTTTCCCTAGCTCATCACTCTACTAGGATGTGCCAGTAATTTAATCTGATGTAACACAAAAACCTGACTATTTTTAGTGACTTTATGCTTAACTCCAAAGATCCAGAGGCTAGCATTAACAGATCAGAGTTCATACAACAGTTCTTTATCCCTGCAATACACATAAGGATGAAGAGTCTACTAGACTCAGATGTTGTCAGCGTATATCCTAGATTTCTGCAGTGTGTGGTGTGATTTCTGAGTACATCCCTTTTTTCATTTCAATAATCTCACATACTCTGTCATTACAAAACGTAACACAGCTTGGATTAAATCTTCTGTTTTCTCTGTTTTGCAGCAAAAAAGTTCAAACAAAAAAAAAGTAATTTTCTCGTAATAATACAAATAAAAACTTGAAAATTTAGTGTAGGATATGTGTGCTGACAACATCCAAATAATCTTCAATTAGAGGTCATCTGCTGTACAATTCTGTTGAGTTCAGAGGAGTTTCACAAGGCAAAAACTGATGCATTGTATCTCCCATGGGCTGCAAATTTTAAGGCACTGGATAGACAACAACTATAACATTGCTTGGCAACCAAAAATTATCTGGAGGGAGTCATTGCATGTCATGTAAGTCATTAAAAATAGTTGAACAGTGAAGTTCCATTTTCAGTTTAAATAGTTTTCTCGCACCTTGCTACTCAAAGTTACCCAGTCCCAATCCAGATTAGATTATTCTAGGGCATTTTAAAAATATATTCTATAAGTCCCTCTATAATGTGTCCCTCTATATTCAGATGTGTAAATTGTTATATTAAAGAGATTATCTACAATTATGGAGGCATACTTCCTGATAACTACAAGCAGAATGTTGATTATAGGTTGACTTGGTGGTAGTTAACAATGTTTGCATCCTTTTTTGGCATTAGATTTAGGTGTGGAAGGGAACTGGCCTTCCCCTCCCACACAACAGTTGAAATTTAAGCTTTTCCCTTCTGTGCTGGGATAAATCCCAGGCATTTCAAAACAGTGTGCATGTGTTTGTACCAGAGAGAGAGAGAGAAGGGTGGAGGAAACCTGGTGTGACCCGTCTATCCCCAAAGAGCAAACAGATTGAGAGTTTATATACTTACCACGCTATAAAATATACAGGCTCAGATCCTTTGTCTGACTCGCACTAAGCAACCACTGTTTTCAGGTGAGCATCTCTTTATGTTTCCTACTGGAGCTGTTCCTCTTTGAATAAGGAATTATGTATCCACTGGGCCAGGAAGATATCAGCTGCTCAGCACAGGGGTTAGGAAACTCCCATGGCATGTAGCAGCTCTTGGTCCAAAGACTATCTGTTTACCTGGCCAGATAGTTTTGAAAAAGAAGTGCAAGAGGAGCAAGAGTTGACTAGGACACATGGTTGTTGCCTTAGCTGCTTCCAAAGTTTTTCTTACTTTTTAACTAGGCTCCTGAATCTTTATACCATTACAATTTAATCCATCCTGGACCTTTTCTTGGTGCTCATGCTAGCAGTGCTCCCTTTGCCTTAAACTGCCACAGAACAATCAGGAACATACAGTAATCATCTAGACAGCAGGTCTCAGGCTTTAAGGGTAGAATTTGCAAGGGAACTGATAAATGACATTGTCTCCAGTGCAGTGTTTTGTGGACTGATGTGAGACCGTCATAACCAGAAGGGAGTTTTCCTTCAAGTTCATTTGTGTCAGTTGGGATCAAAACCATATCTCTCTGAAAAGGAGGTACTGACCAAAAGTTCTCACTCCAGGTCCTGTCTTTCTTCAACACTCGGTCTCAGAGCCTCAAGAACTCCCCCGCTATGAAACTGTAAATACCTGTGGGTAAAAGTGTACTTATTTTTTTTAATCAACTTTTATGTAAAAAAATAAGTTAAAGTAGTGGAAAAGGAGCCTAGGATAGGCAGCCAGTCACTTCTCTCATTCCTCAGAAATATTTGCCATCAGCTTAAAATCCTTCATTACTTTCATGAAAAAAAATGAATTCTGAAGTTCACCTCCACCCAATGAACCCTGTACAACCCATAAAGAAATATGATTTAAAAGAATTTCTGTGAGTCTTTTTAGAGTAAGAGTTTCTGCAAGCCCCTCAAAACTACTACTTTTATTGGTTGTACATGGAAAATGCTCAAACACTCAGTAATGCACTGTAATTTAAAACTAACACAGACCTTAATACAGACAACAATTCTGACTTGTGTACAATGTGGGAAGTAATTGTAGTTCCTAGAGGATGGATTTATTATTATCACTAAAGGAAAAACAGTTATCAAATGTAATGTATTTATTCTTTTCTGTCATTCTTTTTTGAAGAGAATTTCAGGAATTTCTTCAAGAATATGTTCCTTGTCTTCAATTCCCTATCAAAACTTAGCATTTTTATTTTATCTGATCAAGAATTTGAATCACAGAGAAATTTCACAGTAGAAGCCTGATTCACCCTCTTGTTTTCTCATTTAGTTAAACTAAACCAATTTTTTTTTCCTAAACAGCTATCACAAAATAATAAATTATAATTTTGTAGCTATTCAACCCAGCCAATTTTTATGCAAGTGCAGTAACGGATCACAAGGTTAGCTGTGAATTGTGATCCCTTGTGCAGTTTCTTAAATGAGGGGCAATGCCAACTCAGCTTTGCTTAGCTCATTTACTCTGCATCTCAACTTGTAAATTAATCATTGCTGGCAACATCAATTTGGTTGTAATTAATCATACAGGGAGGAGCAAAGAAATTGCACTGAAGTGAGTCATATTAACAACGTTATCTGATTGCTCTCAGTGTAATTTACTAGGATCCTGATGTGTGCATACAAGGTTTCTGGCTGGTACTTTGGCACAGAATGAAATTTGTAAATTGCTGTGTACGATAGGTAGAATAATGGCTGGCCCAACTAGCCATATATGTATATTTCTGATGAACCCTGCTTTGATGCATTACTTTTGTGGCCATAATTGCACAGGCTCTCAGCCCTTTAGCTCTCAAACTGCCAATGAAGGAAAGGGACCTCTAGTGCCCTTCTGTCACATAATAAATAACAACGAAGTCCATTTCCAGGCAAGCCAAGGAGAATTCCACCCGGGTGAAATGCTGCTACAGTCAAAGATAAAATACAGAGGAAAAGACTGCATTGAATTTAAAGCACAAGTTAACTGGAGAAAATAAGAATGGAAAACAACTCACTAAACATGTTTTCAGTATTGATAAGGACTTTTTTTTCCCAGAAAATACAAACTGAAAAATTAGATGTTGATGATATTAGGAGGCAATAGAAAATTTAGTTTTCAGTTCAAAGGAATTCCTCTGTTAATAAGATGCTTGAGATCTTGAGGGACTTGAAGTTTCTTTACACATCTAGTTAAGCTCCAAACAGGTTAATGATAGACAGAATTCTATTTTTAAAACAATTAAATTATGGCATAATTTCCATCTGAGATGTATATCTCTACACAGAGAAAAAACAAGAAAACAGTACGGCAGATAGTCTTAAACAATAAAAGAAAAAGCTGAAAGCTGAGGTCTAGAAGTAAAACAATGCCTGTTTTGTACATTTACTTACATCTAATGCAACTGTATATACATCCAAGCTGGACAGCTATATACAGGCACACTCAGTCTAACCTTGAAACTTGAGGCCGTACTTTACCAGAGGGTGTCAAAGTTTCATAGACAGACGTGACTGTACATGTATCAATTACTATCTGGAATGGCTGTGCAAAAGAAGACTGTTATTTCACACAGCATTGTACATTAAAGCTCTGAATATGTTAAAATTAGTTCTCCTATTTTAATGATCCCAGTGTGCGAAAGATATAGTTGCCATTAAGCCAGCTTTCTTGTGGCAGAGCTTCAATGTTAGCAAACGAGAAAGGTCAGAGATAAGGTAGATTGGTTTCATGTCTGAGCACAGCCCAACTTTTCCAGGAAACCAGATGACCTACATAAACCTCACATCTAATGGTAAATGTATTTCAACTAGGGCAATAATTATAGGAGGCCAATTAACCAGTTACAGGAGGCTGTGCAGCAGGCCACTGGAAGAAACAATTTAATTTCTTTTGTTTTAACAGCAGGAGAACAGGTTTCTCTTATGCTGAAAGCACGGAGCTGACTGAAAAAGGGAAGATTTAGGTAACAGGGAGAATAAAACAAATGTCCACTGACATCCTACATATTAATTATTTCCCCTGCAACCTAGAGACCTAGATAGCATTGTCAGGCCTCCCAAGACTTCTGCTCTCTGGCTAAGAAGAAAGGGTGTGGGAGTGGAGTGATGTCCTGCCAGCTCAGGAGCCTGTCCCCTGCAGAGTGTGCCCAGGCAGTGCAAGAGCAGGAGCTAGCTAGCAGTGATATTGTTATGTTTAAACTAGAGGTATTTAACTTACAGGTGGTCCTGCAAAAGCAGAGCTGAAGCATAATTTATATGGCTTTACTTTCTAAATCTCTGAAAAATAATTACCCATAATTGGTGCTTAATACTAACTGAGTTCACTGCAAGCCGTCTAATGAAGTTCAAGGCGAGCAAACATTTCCTGTGCTCTTTGAGAGGATTATTATCTTCATATTATGCAAAGCTGCTCTGGTTTGAACCCATAGAACTAGGAGGAGGCACTCTTAATCTCCCTGATTTGGTTGTCAGAAAGTAAAATAGACGTAATACTGCTTGCAACTTACTTGCATACCTGAAATTGCAGGGTAAAACAGCTTTTACCCCACTTGCAAGGCCTGGATCAATAGGTCAGCATTTTTGTTATCTATGACTTCTAAATCAGGCAGCACAAACCATAAAACGGTAGGAATAAAGAACTTATACAGGACACTCCACTTGCCACAAGAATACCAAATTGTTTTTCTTCAGAAAGGAGAAGAAGTGGTGCTAGTTGTAGGTAAATCACTGGACACCAATGTCAGCTTATATTTCACACTGGAGCAGCAACTGCAAAAATGGCATATAACCTAGTAGGTAAATTTTTAAATCTGAATAATGAGGTTGGCATTTCTACATGCTGTAAATAAGTGTGTACTGGCACATTACATCCATTGTTCATACTCTAAAAGGTTTTAAAGTTAGAAAGGACTTCAAAATAAGTATAATTAAAGTCTGATATCTGGAAAGTGGTCCTTGTCTTGAGACACTTAACTAGCTTACCTTATTTTTTGTCCAGAATAAGCAGTAATAGTGAGTTTATTATTGTGTATGCACATGTAAAAGGCAGAAGTTACAAGGATTAGGGAGCAAGGGACTGCATTTGTGACCTGCATGGGAGGACAGATGAAAATCATTGCAGCTGTGTCTGAAGCCTATTTAAGCAAGAGTGGAAAAAAACCCCAACCTGACTTCAAAACTGCACGCCAAAGTATATCCAATCAGAGCAGCACGTGGTGCCCTGCTCAGACATATGGCAGAGAAACACTGACAACTGGTGATAGCTGGAGATGTGCTTTTGAGGTGGCTTTCATTCCAGAAGGGGGTAGGTACATCCCTGGAGGGCCTGAAGCCCATGGGTGAGCTGCACTGAAGCAGGGAGAACAGAGAACAGAGTCGTACACATGGTTACTCGTGGAGTGGCGAAAACCATGAAGTGTCAGCCAGCAGAAGGAAACGATTGGGCGAAGAACAAGAAAAAGCTGTTGTGCACAGCATCTCAGCCTCCTATGCCACCCCCACCTCGTCAGGTGAACTCTGATGAACTAAGCACAACTCACAGAAAACATATGAAAAGTTGAGGTGGTGGAGAGGAAAGGTAGGTGGTAGGGGTAGGGTAGGGAAGAAGATAGATGTTTATCTAAGTGCTTGTATAATTGCTTATGTTTTTTTTTCCCCCTTTCAGCACTCAAATGAATGGTCAGAAGTTTATGTTTATGGGCAATGAGTCAAATACATTTCCCCAACTCAAGACTGTTTTGCTTGTGACAATGTATCCAAAAGGAAAAGTGATATCTGATTATAAATGGCTCTATAACAGAAGAAGGCATAAGAAAATCCAATGGCTGGAAAATGTATGCCAGTCATATTCAGGTTGGAAAAGGCAGAGCAGCACAGACTATAATTATTCAAAACAATAAGCAGAGTCATGCTGGTCTGCTGCTGTGAAAAATCTTGAAACCAAGATGAGATAGAAGGAAATCACAGGTTTGATTCAAAGAGCTCCATGTCTCTAGCCTTTGTAATACAGGACACATCTGCCTGGATCATGACAGCGGCCCCTTGCAGGCTTTTAAATCCTAAAGTTTCAGTCACTATATCTAAAAGTATAAATGGTGTACAATAGCAACAAGAAATAAGCAGGCAGTATACAAAACAGTGTCTAGACAGCAAAAGCTTAATAACTGTCTCTCATTTTCCTGCTTTTCGTACCTGCACCTATTCTTTGCCTAGAAAACATTTTGCCTATACAGCCATTTGTGGAGCCAGGCCACAAATGAGACAATTTAAGCAATATGTTTAAAAATAGAACTCTAAAACCAAATACCAAAATCAGTGCATGGATAAATATTCTCCAAATTGTTCTTCCAAACTTTCATACATCTCCTGAACTCAGAACTAAGACTTGTCAAAGAGAACATCACAATCTCTGGCCATTTTTTATGACCATGTTGAAACAAGCCCTGCTTGTATTAATTTCTGAATAAAGTTTTTGCAAGCGTCAAAGCAGCTTAGGAAACAAAATACAATTTTCAAAAGAAAGTTTCAGCTCGGTGCAGCACCTTCTGTAGCACTGAGATCAGCAGATGTAAGAAAGTACCTTCAAGTGTTTTCATAGCATCTTTCAAAAGCGAGAAGGAGGCCTTGAACATTTCTGATTCTAAAAATAAGTACCTTTAATTTTTTTGAAGGAATTATTATCTTTGTTGGTGACATGGATTTTGGGATGGAGTGCACCCTCAGCAAGTTTGCCGATGACACCAAGCCGTGTGGAGCAGTTGACACACCAGAGGGAGGGGATGCCATCCAGAGAGACCTGGACAGGCTGGAAAGGTGGGCCTGTGCAAACCTCATGAAGTTCAACGAGGCCACGTGCAAGGTCCTGCATGTGGGCTGGGGCAATCCCAAGCACAAATACAGGCTGGGTGGACAATGGACTGAGAGCAGCCCTGAGGAGAAGGACTTGGGGGTGNGGAATATTGCATCCAGCTTTGGAGCCCTCAACATAAGAAGGACACAGACCTGTTGGAGCAGGTCCAGAAGAGGGCCACGAGGATGATCAGAGGGCTGGAGCACCCCTCCTATAAGGACAGGCTAAGAGAGCTGGGATTGTTCAGCCTGGAGAATAGAAGGCTTCACAGACACCTTATAGCGGCCTTCCAGTATCTGAAGGGTGCCTACAAGAAAGCTGGAGAGGGACTTTTTACAAAGGCATGTAGTCATAGGATGAGGGGTAATGTCTTCAAACTGGAGGAGGGTAGATTTAGATTAGATATTAGGAAGAATTCTTCACTATGAGGGTGGTGAGTCACTGGCACAGGTTGCCCAAGGAAATTGTGGACACCCCATCCATGGAAGTGTTTAGGGCCAGGTTGGACGAGGCTTTGAGCAACCTGGTCTAGTGGGAGGTGTCCCTTTCCATGGCAGGGTTGTTGGAACTAGATGATCTTTAAGGTCCCTTCCCACCTAAACCATTCTATGATTCTGTGATTATGATTCTATGATTATGAAGTTTTGGAACGACACAAAGCCAAGCTTTGCTTGTTACCTGTAGTAATTCTGGCTTGAAACACCACTAATTTTCAATTTGTGTCCTGTAAGTTGCTTAGAAACTTATGGAAGAGCATGAAGATTTTAATAAACTGGCTTTGTATGGCATGTGGTTTCACTTGAGAAACACGAGTATGATTTAAGTCAACTAAACACAGATGTTAGAGTTAGATGAAATCACAGCAAAACTATGTTTGCAATTGCATTAAAATTACAGGCCAATGAGTACAAAAACTGCCTGACTTAAGTAGGTGGCTACATATAGGACTATGCCTCAAAAATATCCCAGGTATCCAGGATCATTGCTGATCAGTTCCACATAGAAGATGTTTTTACACAGCTCAGTATGTTAGAAATTATACTTGCAACATTTCCTACATTTGAGGTGTACAGCTAGCATAAGCTTATTTGAAGTTTATTATGTCTTATGGTTTTAGGTTGTGAATACTCTGCCTATCTATAGAGTTTATAGTCTTGAAAAAACAAAAATATAAAGCTATTAATTCTCACCTTTTACCAAGCATCACAAAATCAAGCATAACTAATGCTATGCAGCCCTGGACACTTCAAGCCACCAACTGTTCCACAAAAACTGGAATGTGATGGCATCATTATAGGCATCGTATGTTCGCCAGGAGAGGCTTTGTAACTACATAAACTGATAAGGTGTATTGTTGTGCTTTATTCCTTTCCAGATAATCTCAAAAATCACCACATATCCAAAAAAAACTTTCCTAAGAAAAAAAATATCTCTAATCAGTGTCAGTTTGGTAGGACCTATCATTTCTTAGAAGTGTATGAGCTTAATAAAAAAAAGTTCTTTTAATAGACCAATAGACCATTAAGGTCAAAGTGCAATAACAATATAAAAAAGGTATTAATAGGACTCACATGTAAGACAAGATTCTCATAATTTTCAAATGGAATTCGCTTCAACTCAAGTCAAATTTTGTTTTCCAAAATCAGCAAGAAACTTTAGGAGAATATATGCAATGAAAAATATTGCAACTGAACTACGTATTCTGTGCTACATATGAAGGGATAATTAAATTTATAGGAAGAATTGCATCATAGACAAAGAAATATTGAAGATAGAGCATTTAATTGTCAAGTGAATTCCTATGCTTGTAATGTGTTGGAACCTGTCAGGGAAGGCAACATAAGGCAGGAACTTGCTGTCTGATATATTGCTACATTGATATTATTTGACATATTAATGTCATTTTGGTGCTTCTGCTGGCTGTCCATGGGGCTGGGAAAAACTTTATGCTTTTGATGCATTCACAGGAAGAGAAACATGATGGGTGAGTTTGTTTCCTCTAATGCTTTTGAGATTGGCTATAACAAGAGATAGTGTGTGATGGGGGTCCTACTAACACTGGAATTTCTCAGTTGCCAGTTTGACGTGCTTTTCCCTATGTTCAGGGCTGAAATAATTGCCAGGTTTGGATTCATAAGTTTTCTTTCCAGTCCCAGTTTTGTTGTGGGTGGTACTTATATGGTTTGTGACCACAGGTGTGTCACAGCATATCTAAGGTTTCTGTGGATCCTCCGGCATTTATTACCAGACTTATTTCATGGGTGTCTGTGACTACAAGGTACTGAAATCAGTGGCTGAGATGGTATCTGTGGCATCAGCCTTGTGCTCTGATAGATCCACATGAAATAGCATGATTTCACAGCCTTTTGCCATTTCCTGTTTGATGTTTTGTAAACTGAAGGCACAAACTTGCAGCCACAGCCATAAGTATGTGTCTGCATATGTATGTACATCCACCATACAGAAAAGACACAACTTTGTTTCTGAAGGCCGGGGGAAAATATACTGGTTTACTTCTAATATTTGAAAAAAAAAAAAAAAAAAAGAACGAAGGGATTACATTATTCTAAATAACTTGATGAAATTCTCAAGCATACAAAACTAGAAAAATGGAGCAAGTGGGACACAAGACATTGAGATGCTAATATTGTAACTACTTTTTTTTATCTTTATTTTTAAACAAAGACTGTGCCCTTGATTCTAGCTTGAAGGATCGATATTATAAATATTCCCAAAGAGCAGTGATCCCAAATGTGACTGATGTGTACTGCACCATTAAAGAAGAGCTAGGATTTGTTAGATCACTATTAGGGACATGGGGGAGTTAGTTCATGGATACATGCTACGCATTTGTGTATGACTGCAGCATGTGAGAGTGATTCCAGTGCTCCTTCACTGACAAATCTGAGGGAGAAACAGTTAAAGTGGCCTTTTTTGGCAATTTTCATTTTTGAGAAGAATATTAAAATTGAAATAGCACAACTATAAATTACAAATTCCAATCTCTAGTGAACAAATGAGGAGAGTGTCATGTTCTGGAGGGTAAGTGAAGTCCTACACTCATAAATCATCTACCGTATATTTTGGTTTTAAGCTAGTGAACTAGCCAAAACGTCACACTAGACACATGCCCATTACATCACAGGAAGCTAATTGTTCTAAAAATATGCGTTTTTGTAAACCCATCCAAATGGTGGTGAAGCAGTATCACACTTGCAGTTTTGAAACAAAGGAAGTCACAGTCATACAAGTCAACTAGTTATCCTGAAGTGGAGAAAGGAGGATTACTGCAGCTAAAAGTTACAGGAGAAGCAGCTCCCTTAGCTGCGTCTGAGCAGGGACTGCAAGGGTGAAGTCTCCTTTAACGAGGCATGAAATGGAATTTTTCCTTTATAAGCCTAATTTGGCCTGTCCTCCTCTTATGGATTGAAAAACATTTTTATTTTGAGTTTCACCCACTTGTGAAGAAAAATTAGTCAGGCTTTCTACAAGTCTGTGTTTCTAAAGACCAGATGGTATTGATCTGAACATAAGGTAGATGGCAGAATTAAGGCAGAAAGAATATCATGGGGGGGAAAACAACAAATAATCCTTTATGAATTGCATAGCCTCTTATTACTGCTGAACTTGAAACCTGAAACACTTGAAAATCTGTATTTTTCAGTCTAGCTGCAAACACTGTGTAAAGTGAAACCTTCTTGTGTAATGTATTTTTCTCTTGCATACAGCAAACCAGTGATACTTGGTTTGCACAATGATTTAGTGTTATCTTAAGAAGCAGCTTAAGAAGCTGCTAAGTCTTGCCACATATCTCTGAAATTCTCTCTCTAAATTTAACATGAACATGAGAAGTACAACAGGTAGGAGAGTCAAAGAGCTATTCAGGTCATTTTTCATTAATGAGAATGTTTTGAAGATGGCAGCCTTTCTCATACGCTTAATTAAATATAAGTGAATATTTACACGTTTTAAAAGGAATTGTATGAATTAAGATAAGCATCTTATATAATTTAAAGTCCCTAAATAATGCATCAGAACTTATTAATGTACCCTACTCCTCATGAAAAATAGTGCCTGGATTTGAAAGTCACCGTTAAAATGAACAAGATTGCTCCTAGAGCAATCTTTCTCAACAGAAAGAGTTAGTCCATTGCAAATGGGTTTCTAATATTTTATCCTTGGAAATTACTAGTATTTTATGAGCTGCTTATCCTTCCAGAAGAGGTTAAGATTCTTGTTAGAAAATACAAAATAGCATTAATAATAAGTACATGCAGTTCTAGGTAAGGTTATCCAGTCTAATTTCCTGAATACCACAGGTTTTCCCTTGCTTTAACTGATGACTCCATAATGAGTCAAGTAATGACAGACTAAATTATTTACACTTTCTGGAGTGTCTCCAGCACCTTTCTTCCAGGAGGACAGGAAAGAACAGAAAATGCTGACAGAAGCCTTCTGGCCAACTACACAACAGGGAAAAAAAGAAAAAAAAAGTTACTGGCCATTTGGGTAGTTGTCTTAAAAAACTGACTTACTTACTTACCGAAGACCAGGCAGTTCCATGATGTTGTTGAGAGGAGTGCAGTTAAGGCCCATGAAGGAATATTTTCAAGGCAAAGGTTCAGACATTCAAAGATAGCAAAATGAGAAGGAACCACTAGTAGATAATTTAAAGAATTTCTCCTGGAAACAGATTAAAATTCACATCTAGATAATTTCAGATGAAATTTACACTCCTAACTTCCAGCTAGTAACTTTTCACCTGATAAATTCTCAGTGCTAAACCTCAGCATTTTATAATTGCCTACTCCTGGCCACTAGAACTTGTTATACTTTTGTCACTTAGATTGAGAAATTTTCCCCTTCTGCATGAAGTCTCTGGCCTGCAGTAGTTGCCTAGGTAGAAAAAATAAGTCACCTTTCTCCTCAAAGAATTGAATGTCCTTATACAAGGCTAGTTATTCAGACACTAGATCACCTTCACACCTTCTTCTTCCTTTATATTCTGAAAGTTGATCTTGGCCTTCTTGATCACAGCACCACATGTTACCTCCAGCCACCCAAGAGCTCTTCCAGAGTCACTGCTTTCCAGCAGGTTTCTTACCCACACTCATACACTTGCGGTTGTTATCCTCACATGCATCAGCTGTACTACAACATCTGAGTTGGACTGTAACTACTTAAACAGGTGATTCAGGTCAGAAAAAGAATATTTCCCTTGTTATTATTTATTGCTAGACCTATCCTTGTCCCATCTGAAAACTGTTGCAAGAAAGACATGGTATCAACATTCAGATATGTTCATAAAAAAATTGTTGGATCAAGAATTAGTCCCCCAGAAGAAACACTTCTGTTGATTGATAGCTCTCTGTTAACAGCTATATTTTCAGACCTGGCAGCAACAGAATAAAATTCTATTTAAAATTTACTTCCCTTGTCAGTTGCTTTAAGCTCTGGAAAACCAGCCCTGCTGAAGATCCAAAAATACACAGTAGTGGTTGGCGATGTGTTTTCTTGTCATAAGTAAACACTGTAGGGTCATGATGAAGATAACTAAGCAGTTGCTAGTTTTAAGTTCACAAATTCACAAGCAGAATGAGAGCCAAAATGAGTTACCTTCTGTTAGTTGCAAGACTTCCTGGATAAATAAGTTAATTTATATTTCTTTAAGAAAATAAAAGGAAATTTTATTACTGGATGCTTGAAAAATTTAACAAAATGTCATACACAGAAAAATCACCTGCCACCGTATCTTTTCTTCAGGGGAATTACAGACTGATGCTTTAGAGAACCTCCTCACAGCTGCCCAACTCTCTTGTTTTTTTTCTGTTTGAAAGTGGGGATATTGTGGAAAACAGTTATCAGTATCCTACTCCAGTCTGCTTTGTAATTCTGAATTGTTGATGATTAGCAAGTGTCTGATGTCTAGTATCCTCATCCTACCACACAAATTATAAGTGATTTTAATGTTTTACTTACATACCGCATTTTAACAACTTTTAGTAATAACAGCTGTCTCACCTTTCCTTTCACACATGCATATCTCCAAGGCCTCCTTTACTGCTTAGAGAGACAACATGAAATATCAACAATGTTCTTAAAGAACACAAATGTAACCCTAGTTACAAGTGAAAATAACAATGCAACACAACATAATTTTTTATAATTAGGCAAAAACATTTAAATAAGCCAACTGATGTTCTTATGCCAAGACAGTATGTCTGTTTGCTGTTCAGTAAAAACGACTGTGATATTCTGCACTCAAATATAATGTCTGAATTCATCTTCATGTGGAAAAGGTTTGTCCATTAAAGGAACTGCAGGAAATGGCATTTAATTTAGAAAATCTGGCCTCATTGTGTTTATTTACTTATTGTTCCTGTTTATATACAAACATATACAAAAGCTAACTGCATGCATGCACACATACATTTATTAAACTAAGCTAGATCTTATCTGGCAAAAATAAATACATATTTTGCTCAGCACTGACAATGTTACAGAGATATATTACTGTAGGCATTTTTCTTCAGAAAAGAAATAAAAGATCTTTATGTCCCTCATATGCACTGATGGTTGTGATGAGAGCCTGGAATTTGAGATACCTGTGTAAATGCCCTCTGGGGCCAGTGTGCTTATCTAACAGAGTAATAGACAGATGATGACCTTACTCCAGCAGGACACATAAGCTTTAGTAAAAAGAGGCGCTGACTGGTCTATTTCTGCTGATGTATTTTTATTTTTTAAAATCTGTACAGGATGAGTAAAAAAAAAAAATCAGTGAAATTTTCAAAGGCTCCCCTGGTAGTCACCTCTTGCTCTCTCTCTCCCAGGGGCATGTATGTTGTACTCACCCACGGGGGAGTTGTGCCTGTGGGCAGACAAGTGCTGCCAGTGCCCCCAGCACACCGATTCCCACCTGGGCTTTAGCTGCCTGCAGACTCCTGGTGCAGGCATGGTCCTACCTGCCTCACTGCCTGCCTTGGCTCCCGCTCTTGTCCTGCCTGGTCCCAATCCCTGGTGATCCCTGATTTAACTGCTGTGCTGAATATGCTTTCACTCTCAGCTTCAGAGCTCAGATGCCAGTGCACCTTCATGAATTTTTCTCACGTACATTTACTTTAGGTTCAAGAATACAAAACATTCCGTCTTCCAGCAAAGCCTATAGCCAACCAGGAGCACAATGGGGAAGAGAATTAAAATAGTCCTCAGCTTGTATTGACAGCACCTTCTGCTGTCATAGAGAAAGATAATGTATAGACAGACCTTGTGACAGAGCCAAAGAATATCAGATGGTACACTATGACTACGCATATTCTGCTCAGTAATAAGGATGACTGCAGTGTCTCAAGAGTTGTTTCTTATTAAATAATTGGACTACAGCAGTGGGTTTCAGCTTTTTTTTTTTTTTTTTTCCAGCTGAATTTAACATGCATCGCTTGCTGCATGTCAGTGACTAGCTTTTTGTAGTTTTACATCACCATTTCATTGAAAGCTATAGACAGAAAACGTTCACAGCCCTTGCATATGAGATTGTTTGCCTACTGCTTTGTGTGTCCAACAGCTCAAACACCTATAAAGGAGTCCACATGTCAAAGGTGGAAGGTGAGCTCACTTTTTTCTTCTTACATTTCTCAAACACCCAGTGGTGACAAATACTCATTCCCAGCACAGTGTTTCCTCCCTCCCTTCTCCTCACGCCTCACAAATCCTTTACAACACACAATTTCCAAGAAAAGTTGTAATACAACATTATGTGACATCTTAAACATTGTTGCCAATGTTATCAGAAGCAATACCTGAAATGATGGATGACACTGAAGAAAAAGTAATGTTTGAATACTGAACCGTTAGTTCCCACTCAAGGTGGGAGCTCCATCAGGAATATAACAATAGGGTGCTAAGATCACCAGAAAAGTGGCACTCTTTTGCAAAGATACTTGAAAACCTTTGTAGTATAACAATGCTCTTTGACAACAAATCTGTGATACGGCATCTCAGAGGGAGACTCTAACTCACATGAACAAAACTCCCTAGGCAAAACATTTGTATGTTCCTTGTCATGGATGAATTTTTACCTCACCTATAGGGTAGAATTACAAACCATGGGACCCTCAGAATAAAAATATGAACTTAAATATTTACAGTTTTATTTGAACAGGACTTTTTTCCAAGCATTTTTCAAACCACGCTATCTAGGCCATATTAAAGGCTAACATTATGAATTGGTTCTCAAAATAAAGTAAAATTCAATGTTTCTGTGTTTACAGAAATATTACTGTTGTCCAAATATTGTGGGTGTTCAAAAGAAAATAAACCATGTTTAAGGGTGATTATGGAAGCCCTTCTTTGGCTAAGAAACTGCTGTTAATTCAGTTTAAGACTAATGGGAACATTTGAACTATGAACCCCAAATAGAAGATTCATAATAGAAGTGTGACAAACACTTGGCTGTATTGGCAGACAGGGTTCCAATAATGCAGCAAATAGAGCAGAAAAGGAAGTATGGTTTGGAAAAAAAGACTTCAGAAGTCAGCAAATATAAGGGGGACCAGAACATTAGTTTATACCAAACTGTTGATTTGTGGTTGGCAGTCAATCTGTAAATATATTGTACAAAGTTAGAGATAGTTAAAGAAATGAATCATCAAGATAGATAGTTTTATTTTCTGTTTTAAATGATAAGGGGAGAGGAAAAACATGACAATGTTTTTATAGAATGGATTTACAGCCTGTTCTAGATAACTGCAATAAATGAACTATTAAAATGAATACCCTCTGCCTAGGTACCTAAACAACACTTATTTTTAAAATATTTATTTTCTTCTTTGCAATGTAACCTCCTGTGTTGCTGCAATCATGCAATCATACATCGCTCAAGACCACATTCATCTGTTCACCCAGAGAACAACTTTCAGGAATACTGCCACATTGATTAGACAGATTAGGGAAACAACATTATGAAGAGATAATAATCTTTCACCAATTCAGTTGCTGAACTGTAGCCAAGCGCATCATGCTAATCATTTACCATACACAGCAAAGAGAAGAAAAAAAACATTATAACAATTGGTCAGCCTGAAAAGATAGAAAACTAGTCTCCAAACAGCAATGCCAAACTCAGCTTTTAGTATAAATCAGCCCTGGGCTTCATCTTGCTCTCACTTTTATTAACCTCAAGAGTCCATGCTTACATGAGGGTCATGCTTTTAATGCCGAGATTGGCGGGTATGAGAATTTTACAATGTCCATGTCCTAACAGCTGTAAACAAATCACAATTATGCAGGTAAAGTTCATAAACCTTCATGAGCTCCTCAGGGTGAAAGGTTCAGAAACTTAAGGAAGGTGATTGAGAGTAATCACCATGGATTTACAACGGGAAAATGCTGCCTGACCAACCTGATAGCCTTTTGCAATGAAATGGGTAGTTTAGTGAATGAGGGTGGCAGTGGATATTGTTTACCTCAGCTTCAGCAAGTCTTTTGACACTGTGTCCCATCACAGTCTCATTGACAAAATGATGAAGAACGGGCTAGATAAGCAGGTAGTGAGGTGGATAGCAAACTGCCTGAACTGATAGGGTCAAAGGTTTGCGATCACTGACATGAAGTCCAGCTGTAGACCAGTCACTAGTGGTATACCCTCAGGCCTGATACTAGGCCAGTACCGTTTAACCTCATTGTTAATGACCTGCCTGGTGGGACAGTGTGCACCCTCAGCTTGTTTCCGGAAGATATAAAACTGGGGAGACTGATTCAGATGGTTGCGCTGCTGTTCACAGGGACCTCAAAAAGCTGGAGAAAGGGCGTCATAGAAATGTCATGAATTTCAACAAAGGGAATTGCAAAGTCATGCACCTTTCAGGGAATAACCACATGCACCAATACACATTGGTGGCCAACTGGCTGAAAAGCAGCTTGTCAGAAGACCTGGTGGACACCAAATTGAACTCGACCCAGCACTGTGCATCTGCAACAAAAAAAAAGGGCAAACAACTTCTTGGGCTGCATTAGGAAGAGTGTCTCCAGCAGGTCGAGGGAGGTGACCCTTCCTGTCCATGCAGCACTGAACTAGAGACACACCTAGGCGCTTGGTCCAGTTCTGTACTCCCCAATGCAGAGATACATGGACATATTGGACCATGTCCAGCAAAGGGCCACAAAGATGGTTACGGGCTTGGGGCATCTGTCATATCAAGAGATACAGCCCTGAACAAATTGCTGTAGCTGACCATGCTTTGAGCAGCGGGATTGACTAGAAGATCTCCAGAGGTCCCTTCCAACCTCATACACTCTGATTCTCTGAGAAGAGGCATTCTGAATTAATTTGCTGGGATGTTTATGTGAGCATCTCAGGAAAACAGAAACCCCATTTAGTCCCAGAGATGTCTGATTCTGTACTATGGTAAATCCAAAAAAAATGCCCCAGATTGCTTGCAGTCCATCGAGTGACTGGGTGTGCTATTAATGAATAATGACAAAAATGCAAGCTACAATTTCTTTATATGTATCTTTTATAGAGATACACTGTTTTTCAGTGTATATAATTCAATAACTGGTTTACCTCAAGGTGTAATGAACAGCTACACAAAACAAAAATACTTTATGTCATTGCTTTGCTAATGCCCTGTGACCAGCTCATTCCACCCACATTCCATCAAGATACCATTATGGAAAGAATAAACTTTTTGTAATTCAAGGCAGTATCATTTTGAACTCTTCAAGCAATGTATGCTATCATTACAAAAAAAACTTTTCTGAAATACCCCGAATCACCACCTAATACACCCATTTATCTAATTCCATATTATACTAGCATTTGAGAAGCAGTGTTATCAGCAGTTAAAAAATAAGTCCTTAAGCAATTCAAAACTTCATCTAAAGACAGACCTTTGTAGGCCACCCCAAGAAACAATAATTGAAGCCTTTTCTTCCTCACTGATTTTCGGTTATGAGCTTTCTTCCTGTAGCACCAGAAATGTAACTATTAAAACACCCTGCATCATCCATTTCAGCCTGGCACGGCCACTCTGTTTAAATATCAGCATCCAGAATGCAAGTATATATCCAAATCTCAAGTACTGTTTACAGACTTTGAAGCTATATCATTGATTACTGCCTAATTCACTTTGTTGCTCTTTCACAGACTCAATATTGGCATGGGCTTTCTGACCTGATTTGGAGTTCCCAGCATATGCTACCAGCACCGATCCGTGTTATCGTGATCTTTTCTTTGTTAGGCTGTTTGGCAGTTATTTATGCACTTGGATTTGGATTTATAGATGCTGTTGCATAGAGACTCTTTGACTGAAGATAGTCTAGTCACACAGATTTTCCTGTCATATAGTCCTCTTGCTTTTACAGTAGCATTTTCACATTCTTTATTATGTTTTAAATTTCTTCTTGGACTGGAGTTATATCTCAGATTTAATTTCATACTCATTTTATGATCACTGAAAGAGCGTTGGCTGTTTACGTCAGAAATCTTTCAGAGAGATTATATTTTCTTTTTATTTACCTTAGCAAACAAGTACAAAGTTACTAGTTTTCTAAAAGTAGTGTAAAGTCTATGTTTTTATTTGTATAGTCTTTATTTTCTCTCATTTTTTTAGGTGGTGTAGTGCACTGCGGGTTTCATGGAAAATTACAGGTAACGTGGTGTAAATTTACTCCATATCAAGGAGCATACTGAGTTTACCGTGAGTTCCAGGTTACTGGAATACCTTTATATACTCTTCTTTTAGACTCTTTCAGTGACAAGCCCATAATTAAACCCTAAGTGTATTTGAATTCTGTATTCATTAAATTATGCTTATAAGATGTAATAGTAGCATTAATTTTGGAGAGTTCTAAATGCAAATTTTTTCTTGCTCATGTCTCTTTTAAAATAGTAATAGATTACTTTAATAGGACTATTCATGTGTATAAAGCCAAGCATGTGCTTAAGTGTTTGCATGATTGGATTCTTTGTATACAAAAGAGCCAGTGAAATTACATTTGTGTAGCTGGCCTTCCCAATTTTCAGGACTGGGAGAAATGCAACAAATGGAAATTAACTTCTTCTCTCGGGTCTAATAAAATTTAACACCTGTCCTTACAGGCTAAACTGAGCAAGCCTGGGAATCAATCATTGGACACTGAGGCTCTTTTCTGCATTCCTTGGAAAGGAGTGTTAAATCAATCATGCAATATTTAAAATCTCAGACAAATTAGAACAGTACAGACAAAGAGAAGGGGCAAAAAAAATATGAGGCTGTGAAGGCAATCCTTAGTGGCTTGGGTCTGGATATTGTGGGTAATTATTATTAGGTATTATTCACACTGATCCTGAAAATCAGCTCTGAATCATAAAGGCAGCATACACTGCTTTTGAAGACAGACTATAGAGTCAGACAGAAAACTCTTTGCTTCTCAGCTGTCTCCATTGTACATTTTAGTTAGAAATAATGAGACTGTTGCTGAATATTTTATGAATATTTAGACGCAAAAAATGATAAAAAGAAATGAGAATAGAAAGAATAGAACGCAGCACTTTGTTCTGTAGTTTATAAATTAGTTACATACATTTTGTTGTAGTTTTGTTTGAATTATGCAGTGTACTTTTGGTTTTGTTCCCAAATTCTGTTTATTTCAGAACAGAGTCAAAATCAGCCACAAATGATTGCTCAGCCTTTTGCTGTGGTGATTACATTTTGTATGACTGGAATACTCTTAGGGCCAGGTTGAGCTTTTCAAGTGTGTGACAGTGAGAAATGAAATGCCCTTAGCCTTCAGTCAGTCCCCAGTGATTCACAGAATTGGTGCTTGAGTATCATACAATTTGGCAAAATGTTCTGAAACCTGGAGAGATCCTACCGCTGTGCTGCTGTGCTGCAGACGTGGACAGTGCGCTTCACAAGGCTACTTCACATAAAATGTTCCTGAACTGAAGGAGCCCCCTTATTGTCTATTAGGTAAAGCAATACATAAAGACCACTTGGATGGATCCTGTGTCTCTTCAGAGTCCTCAGGACTTTTCAGAAACACAGCTGTTTCGCAACTGTTAAATTCTTCTCAGAGCTGAGCTCTCTATATTTCACTTACTTTCAACTCTTGACCTCTTTAATTTCTTGTGCTTTTTTTCAAGAGACTACCAACAAATCTGCCAACCATACAGTACTCATGGTGGAGACAGTAAGTAGACCTGTGATCCCCTCTCAATAGATGTCACTGATTTTGAGTCAAACTGTGTTATTAGAAGTAGAAAGATTGCTATTACAATAATTCATAATGAAAATTTGCAATTGGTTGCAAAAAATGCTCAGTGGTGAAAAATATAAATGAATAGAGCCTATGGATGGGGTCACATATTAAAGGATAGAAGTACATTTTCCACCTACAGAGGATGAATTTTTCTCTGTAATGTGTCTGGTTGGTGAATAGCTTTTAAGCATCTGGGAACACAGACATGCAAAATCTGGAACACATGTTTTGCAAGAACAGTAAATCCAGGGGTGCAATCAAAGTACAGCCATCACCAGAAATAATTTAAAATTGGCTACAACTGACTGCATGCCCTTTTTTTCTCTTTGAAATCATCAATTCTGCTTTAACTCGCGTGCTTAAATTCGTAGCTTTTGCTGTTTGATAAACACTCACGTACCATAATCCCTTTAAACTTCTCAAGTTCCTTCCTAGTCCTTTAAAGACCTCATGGAAAGAGTTGTGTAGCAAAGCCAAAACTAGGATGTGGTCTCTGCTGTTTACAGATTCCTAGAACTGATATCTGGCAACAGCTATGGAAATATGTGCAGGCTTGAAACACAGCCTCACTTTGAAGCTTACGTCATTTTCCTGCTCATGGAAACAGTCAGTGGTTTTGTGCCTGCTGTCTGTATTTTCCCTCCTACCAGTGCTCATCTCTTTCCAGTTTAAGATGTTTCCTTAAGAGGAGGATCAGGCTTTACAGCAGATGTGTCCAGTGTGTCTCCTCTTCTAATGGGAAGATGTCATTTTCACTGCTGATACAAAGCACTGTGGGAGCCTGTGAAAAATACCCTGTGTTTGCAGTTGCTCTACATACTTCACAGTATGGTTTTGGTAGCAGAAATAGTGTTAAGAGGGACATTTACACTGACTGATTTTAGTCACTGAGTTTAGGATGCTGATCTCTGTAGACTCCTTACATAGCCAGCACCAGGAGAGAGGGATTCCTCCACAGAGTAATTCAGAGCATCTGATGGGAACTCATGGTTTGAGCCACCCTCCAAATAATGTATTTCTCTCTCTTCATTAGCAGTATGGAAAACCAGTGCAAATCTCCCTGTTCTGGCACAGTGCCTGGAGTTCAAACCTCAGTCAGGGATGTGAAAGCTGCCCTTAGTGGTACAATAGTCTACATACAGAACAGAGCAGTGCAATAAAGTCAGTGCTGGATTGGGAGATACATTTCTAGCAATTTTAACACAACATTAAGAAAAGAAAACATTTGCCTGCAAAAGGAAATTAGATAGGTAATAAGCCATCAAACTACACAAATTCTGTCATACATATAAGCACTTTTATTAGAACGGACCTTAAAAGATTTTCCTGAGTAGTAATATGTAGAGTCAGCTACAAGTTTTGGCAAGTATGTCAGTGGAGAGATCATAGCGGGATGGAGAGGTGTTATCTAGAGACTATAGCTGTACTGGAGGTAGAGAGGTAGACCACATTCCACGTAGTAAAATGCAGAGATAGCGTGAAGTGCAGAAATACTGCTACATCTGGAGAAGATTTAGTGACCTATGCCTCTATCCCAGAAAGGGAGGGAAGACAAATGTTTAGAAAACACTAAAAGGGAGAGAGGAGTGAATAAAACTCCTTTGGCATCTCCAAGCCCATTCACTACCAAAAAGATAGAGATAAATCTTTACACTGTCAGATTCCTACTGGCTCCTTTTAACCCTGGAAGCTATGCTGCTGCTGTTTCAAATTCAGCTGTGTCACTGTAAGCAACAAAGAACAAATTCCTGCGTCTGAATCCATGTCCTGGTTCTGTAATGGGGTAAGACCTGTAAACACAGGCAAAGGAAAACTGTGAGCTTTCTGGGCATACAACGAAAAGGTGATGTGAGGATGACTGGGAGCCCAGGACTCCTGATCACAATGATGTCTAGGTTCAGCCTATAAGAGCCTAATTGCACATTCAACAGGACAGCTGTAACCTCTAATTCAATCAGATGCAGAACTCCTAATCAATCTTGTTTTCTTATCCCCTGTGCAGCTCTATTTACATTTTGTTGCATTTTCATCGTCTGATAACTTATCAAGCATTTTAAACTTTGTTATTATTTGGGTCTATCTGTCCCCTCATTCCCTGTAGGCTTTGGAAAAAGTATCACACTAAAAATAAGATGTTTTACTTTTGCTCAACTTCATGTCTCCACTCTGTCTGCAAATATATACATATAAAAGTGTACACTTCATAATAACACAAACTCTTCCATAACTAGGAGTTTTATAAATGGACCCAGCTATTCTGGAAGAAGTACACGTGCATGTAAACTATAATTCGTAACTCAAATGCTACCTGCGAATCAAGGTGTTTAAAGAAATGTTAGGGTCATTGTCAACATTTATGTACCTCTGGGAAGCATTAACAAATGTGCCAGAGCATGGTGGAGGTGACATTTGAAAGAAGAAAGTGCAAGGGTTTCTGTGAATATTCTTCCTTTGTGTAGTTTTCTAGTTTAGTTTGTCAACTTCTTGAAACCATGGAGAAGATCTGGGTTAGCAGCCAAACCTCTTGACGTTTGTTCTAACTAAAGCAAAGCTCCAAATCTTTTGAGATTTAAATGACACTAATTATTTCATATCTTGTTTTGTAATCTCTCAGTCTCTTATGTAAACACACTGCATCTACCATCATCCAGCCTTCCTTAAGCTGCCTCAGCTTTAGTCTGTACTTTTCTTTTATGAAGTCTTATTTGGTCTGTTGACTGACTTTTGATTACTTCCATATTGTTCTGAATTGGCTTAATGTCCCTAAAGACTTTTCCTACTTTGTGCATCACTTTATCTTTGTTTCTTTTGTCTCTTGCTACTTGCATATAAAAACTGATGACATCTTCAATTGTATTTAAATCCTGCAGATACGATGAAGTCCTCAAACCCAATTGATTCTATTTTCTGATACTTAGCTTAGCATTATAATTGCATACTCTCTTTAGGGAATCTGTTTTGAATCAGCTCCTTACCATGAAAGTTAAGTAAAGTACTCTGCATAGAGTAGCAAACCCACAACATTAAAAAAAAACAACCTGTGGGAAAAAAAAAACATTTGCTTCTCTCCTGACCCGGACAGATATGCTGTTTTCTCACACTTCAAAACAGAAAAAAAGAGAACTCACAGAACTGATATCTTGTTGGTTTAGGTTTTTGTTTGTTTGTTTTTTTTCCACTGGACCCGTCTCCTTCCCAAGAGATGCGAGGTGGGGACTTTAATAGGGAGAGTTTTGGAAGATTTTTTTTCCTTTATGCATGCTAGTGTTCTTTGGGGAAGCCCACCTTTGCACTGTTCCTGGTAGCAAAGGCAGAAATACTACTCCCTTTCTTTTGTTTACTGCTCCAAGGTTATCCCTTTGTTCCTCTCCATGTACATTTTCTTTGCACTTCATAAGTTCTGGTATTGCTCATTTTTCAAGAGACAGGTCAGTTCTAACGCTACATTAGTGTTACAAAAAAATTTGCTTTATGCTCCTCTGATTTACGGGGAGACAAGAAAGCTGAATATCCAGGGTTACATGATGATAATTCTGAACTGTCAAAGAGGAGAAGGAAAATGCATGTGAAAACAACAATAAATGACGGAGTGATGAGGTACGCTCATGCCACATGGGAGTTTCAGGTTTTTGCCATGTTCAAAACTTGCAATGACAGCAGGCTATGCAGGGAGAGGCCATACTGTTCACAAAAAAAAATCCATATAAGAAAAATGCTAGAAATAAGAAGTAAAAATTCAATTTCCCTGCCCCTTTTCCTCCTTCCCATACAGAAAAGCTGAGAACTGGGTTAATTTGTAAACAAACGATAGTTCCTATGTTTTGTATTTAGTCTTCTGAGTAGGTAATTCACCAAATACTTATTATTAAAAAAAAACCCAACAATTCAATTCACTGAAGCATTATCTACCAAATTTCAACTACGTTGTTTAAGAGGTTGATCTGAGTGACATATACACTTGTCCTTGATAACTAAGCCTCCTAGCTTTCAAGATACCGTGCTTCCACTATCTTAGTAAAGACCTGTTTCAGCAGCACCCAGATATATGTCCCCTACCTTGAGTACTAGACTTAAGCTCTGGAAAGAACAGGATTTTCCTTTCTTTATATATGATTGTCTTCAGCTCCTTGGCCTTCTGCAGGATTCAGTCCTTATCCTTTAAGTGTATCAGTCAATCAATAGCTATTCTGGAGAGTACAGCATTTGCTTCTGTCTTTGAATTGTAATCCTCTGAGCACATTGAAAAAGTCTTGTGTTCTCCAGGGCATTCAACTGCAGGATTTCTCACAGCCTCATCTCTAGCATCAGTAAAGATTCTCTCTCTTCTTACTTTCTAAGTAATGTGACTCTCAAGTTTGGGCCCAACTCCATTTGCAATAGGATTATTAAGTGGTGTGCATAGCTAAGTAATAGAGTTGCTCATTTTTTTTCCCCTACTTTCTTCCCACACCGTACAACAAATGAACCCATGAACACACTGCCAACATGGCTGTGCAGAAGTTCTTGGATTTCAGCTTTTTAGGACAGGTTGTTAGCTACCTTTTGTCAAAAATCTTCGGGTAGTACTACCTAGCCCAAATATTGTTTTCTGCTTCAGTAAGACAATGGTACAAACCAGTGTTTTTATACCAAGGTGACCAATGGCAAAGCTGAATTTGCAGACTGTGTTTTATATAAAGTTAAAATAGTTCTGTTGCAATATGAACAGTTTAAGAAAGTGTATTAAGATGCGATATCTGTAATTCCCATAAAACCTTTATTTCTAATTAGGTTTGGTCTGTGACTTTCTCATTAGTAAGATGAGAACAGTCTTCTATTAGGAGCAGCTCAGGTTTATACTTTGTATGCCTTGTCTGTGCAAAGTTTTTATCAAGGGACACAAAAAAAAAAAAAAAATAAAGACTTAAATAAAACTGTGAAATACATGTGATGCCCATAAAAATGAAATGCTGGAACTACCTATTTAAATGTTTTTGTATTCTTCTGGAATATGAAGTCTGTAAGGAAATCTTTACCATTTGATTGCCATTCTGGAAGACTCCTTTCCAAAGCAGGGAAACTAATCCTAGCTCTCAGGGGACCAATGGAAATGTTTACGTCTTTTGCCAGACTTCTTCTTCTGTTCAGCACAAGTGAAACTCCAAAACCAGCTCCCAGGTTCCCAGGCACAATGACCAGTTCCTGGATACCCTAGGCACTTCAGCACATAGTGCCTGCGAAGAATATGCCTCAAACTTGCCCAGTTTTGTACATTGCTCGCTAAAATGAGGAAACACAACAAAAACTGTCAGTAAATCTGAAATCAGGTGGGTTTCACTGTATTTGGAATTTTGTTATTGCAGGTGTGGACAACTCTGATACAAAGGCTGACATTAGTCTTCATTTCACATTATGGTACTGTGCAAAATGGAAAAAAGAAACCCATACGTTTTGAAGAAAGGGGCTATTTTTGCACTCTAACAGAGGTAAAAGAATGCTGGAAAACCTAACATCATCTTTGAGTTATCAGATATTTACCTACTCTTGCAACGTAAGTTGTGGGATAAACAATATTTTTCCAGATTGCTTTCTATGACATCTCTACTCATTATTTTCTTGAGATTTATTAGTGTATCCTGTAAAGCTCTAGTCAGAAAGTATCCTAATTTACATTTGTAAGAGAATTAACATGATGTTAAAGGGATCAATTAGTTAATCGTTAAAATAATGAACTGAAAAGACTTAGGTGTGGAAGATGCTCATAAGATTTTAATGGTACGAAAAAGTCATGTATTTCAAGCACAGAATTACTATAGCTTATTTAGAAACACTGTACCTTTATATTTTCAGCATATTGCCTTATTAATCTAACTTTAGGACTTGAACTATGTGAACTCTCTTCACTGAAATGCAAAACCATGCAAAGCACAGTAGGGTTTAGGACTTCAGTGCAAACTGAGACATTAGGGCATTCAGAAATCTTCAAGGCTGGGCCAATACTACCTCCCCCCTTTAAATTAAAGTTTTAAAATAAACTTTTCATAGAATCATTATGGTTGGAAAAGTCCTTTAAGGTCATCAAGGCCAGACATTATCTAACTCTACCAGGCCCACTTCTAAACCATGTTCCTGAGCACCATATCTAGACGACTGTTAAATACATTCAAGGATGGCAATTCAACCACTTCCCTGGGCAGCCTCTTCCAGTCTTTGATAACCCCTCTAGTGTAGAAGTTTTTCCTAACGTCTAACCTAAACATCCCCTAGCTCAACTTGATGCCATTTCCTCTTGTCTTATCTGTTGTAACTAGTGAGAAGAGATCATCGCCCACCTCTCTGCAACCTCCTTTCAGGTGGAGAGCAATAAGGTCTCCCCTCAGCCTCCTTTTTTTCAGACTTAATAACCCAAAGTCCATCAGCTGCTCTTCATAAGACTTATTCTCAAGACCCTTCACCAGGTTTGTTGCCCTTCTTTTGGACCCTCTTCAGCACCTCTATGTCCTTTTTATACTGTGGCACCCAAAATTGAACACAGTACTCAAGGCGTGGCCTCGCCAGTGCCTAGTACAGTGGGACAATCACTTCTCTAGCCCTGCTGGCTACACTATTCCTGATGCAGGCCAGGATGCTATTGGCCTTCTTGGCCTCCTGGGCACACTGCTGGCTCATATTCAGCCAGCTGTCAATCAACACCCCCAGGTCCTTCTCTGCTGGGCAGCTTTCAAGCCACTCCTACCCAAGCTTGCAGCGTTGCATGGGGTTGCTGTGGCCCAAGTACAGGACTCAGCACATGGTCTTGTTGAACCTCATACTATTCTTGTTGAACCTCATACTATTGGCCTCAGCCCATAGATCCAGCCTGTCTGGATCCCTCTGAAGAGCCATCCTATCTTCAAACATATCAACACTCCCACCTAACTTGGTGTCATCTGCAAGCTTACTGAGGGTGCTCTCAATCCCCTCGTTGAGGTCATTAATAAAGACATTAAACAGGAATGGCCCCAACACTGACCCTTGTGGAACACCACTTGTGACCGGCCACCAACTGGATTTAACTCCGTTCACCACCACTCCCTGGGCCCGGTNTCAGCACATGGTCTTGTTGAACCTCATACTATTCTTGTTGAACCTCATACTATTGGCCTCAGCCCATAGATCCAGCCTGTCTGGATCCCTCTGAAGAGCCATCCTATCTTCAAACATATCAACACTCCCACCTAACTTGGTGTCATCTGCAAGCTTACTGAGGGTGCTCTCAATCCCCTCGTTGAGGTCATTAATAAAGACATTAAACAGGAATGGCCCCAACACTGACCCTTGTGGAACACCACTTGTGACCGGCCACCAACTGGATTTAACTCCGTTCACCACCACTCCCTGGGCCCGGTTATCCAGCCAGTGTTTAATCCATCAGAGTGTACCCCTGTCCAAGCCATGGGTAGCCAGTTTTTTCATGAGAATGCTGTGGGGAACAGTATCAAAAGCTTTACTGAAGTCTAGGTAAATAACATCCACAGCCTTTCCCTTGTCCACCAAGAAGGTCACCTTGTCGTAGAAGGAGGTCAGGTTCGTTAAGCAGGACCTGCCTTTCATGAACCCGTGTTGACTGGGCCTGATTGACTGTTTTTTCTGTAAATAATATGTAATGACTCTTGAGATATCTGCTCCATAAACTTCCCTAGCACCGAAGTCAGACTGACAGGTCTGTAGTTCCCTAGATCCTCCTTCCGTACCTTCTTGTAGATGGGCATCACATCTGCTAGTCTCCAGTCCACTGGGACCTCCCCTGTTAGCCAGGACTGTTGATAAATTATGAAGAGTGGTCTGGTGAGCACATCTGTCAGCTCCTTCAGCACTCTTGGGTGTAACCCATCTGGCTCCATAGATTTGTGTATGTCTAGGTGGTGCAGCAGGTCACTGACCATTCCCTCTTGGAGATGGAAGTCTCATTCTGTTCCCCATCCCTGTCTTCCAGCTCAAGGGGCTGGGTACCCTGCAAACAACTAGTCCTGCTCTTATGGACTGAGGCAAAGAAGCTATGAAGTACCTCAGTCTTTTCCTCATCATTAGTCACTGTGTTTCCCCCTGCATCGAATAAAGGAGGAAGATTCTCCCTAGTCCTCCTTTTGTTGTTAATGTGTTTATAGAAGCTTTTTTAATTGTCTTTTACAGTAGTAGCCAAAATAGTTTTACCTGCTCAAGTCATAGTTCCCTAAGTGGAAGCAACATGGACACGGTAGAGACTACACCACTGTGTTTAACCCTGTTCAGGGCTGCCTGTGTGAGCAGGACAACAAAAGGCCAGCACAAGACTGACCTATGCTGTCACTCTTACTGCTAAGACTGATGGCTGAACAGTGTACCACTGTGAGAGAGATTCTGGAGAAGCATTGCCCAAAACAACACCGTGATAGCTTGGATTGTCTGGTGAGAGTAATTTCTCATCAAAATATGGGAGAGGCTCCTTCTCTCATCTTCTTTGGAAGAAAACTGCCATCTCTCACTGCATTTGCCCAAAGGACACATGCTGTTTTTCTCTCTTTTCACATCAGTTTGATATTTAGTGAGCAGAAAAGGAGGGGAATAGTTTACCACCCACACTATTCTCATGGCATAAAATCTTCTCACCAGTCTGCCATATACCCCACTGTTCTTCCGTCTTGTAGAGTTGAATACTTGCCATACAGCACTGTGCTGAACTCACCTCAGTTTTGGGACAAAACTTAATAAGGATGTGTGTTTCATTAAAAATTAGAATTTCATGCCAAATATTCAGAAGCACAAGGTAGCTGGGTGGTCCCAATATTTTATGAAAAGTGGTAGGGAGTTGAAGATTAAAGCTCCTATGAATTTTATCATCACTTTTACACAGCAACATTTTTACCTTACAAGTACCAGTATGGAAATCATAGTGCCATAACAACTTTTTCAGACATATTACCATCTAATAGTTAAACATGGATATGAATCATGAAAAGAGAACGATTGGGAAATTTTTTAAAAGTTATTTATTTTCCCTCTAAAACATAGAGCATTCTGAAAGTTAGACCCCTTCCCTCCTCTCTTCCTCAGACCTTCAGCAGGAAAATTAATATTAAAGCTGGCTGACAAAGACCCTTTCAAACACACTCTGGTGAAGCCACATGAATGCACAAAGATGGTGTGTATCTAAAAGCAGAACTGACTCCTGTAATAAATCTGCCTGCTTAAAATTTGTGAGCTATTTTCATGGAGACAAAATTACCACAAGCACACAGTAGCTAATTTCCTAAATGCAATAATGTGGTTATTTGCCATAATGGCCACAGGCACTGTATCAGTCCACATTAAAGACTAAGAGGTTAATCATTTTGAGTTTAAAAGAAGAAAAACCTGACCAGCTTGCTTTTGAGTTACAGGACTGTAAAATGCATTTGAAATCACCAATTACATTTTTTTGTGGCTTTATAACTTTTAAACAGACACATTTGCATTTATGTATTTATTTATTAAATCTTTTCCTGCCTGAGACCACATATGCTCACTATGTGTAATTTTATAGGTCAGTTATGAACTTCTATAAAGACGTGTGAAATGAAAATATTGACAGCTGAGTTTGCTGGCACAATTATGACATTCTTCAAAGTAAAGGTCAAAACACTGAAAATCATGGATATTCCACAGCTCCAAAAATAAACAAAAACATCCGAACAAATGTTAGAATTTTCCTGGAGGTTTTAGTATTTATTTAGCTCAACCACTTTTAAATCATGCCATTTGCCTTGCCAGAAAGGCAAGTGGTGTCTTTTGCTTGTCTTCTTCTCCATCGCTTTTCAGAAATATACAGAAAGGACAAAATCAGGAAACAAACAAAAAATCTTGTGTTGAAAGGAGAGCTGGAACACACAGATGTGTGATTTTACGAAAGCAAAGGGCAGATCCTATTTGACAAGTTTTCTCCAGGACTGGTAGGGCAATGAGCACAACTGGGAGGTATGAGCTGCCTGAGAAAGAAATCAGAAGACTACAGAGCAAGGACAAGAAGCTCACCAGCACAGGGCCAATAGCAAAAAGTTGCAATAATGTAAGCTAGGTTAGTGCCTCACCCTCTAACACTCTCAGCTTTGCCTTTTAGCCTGGGGAAAAACCTGATGACCAGCACACAGCCTGGATGAAGTCAAGGTCTACATAAGAACAAAAAATCTTTCCCTGCCATCACCTACCTGCTAGGAAACAGAGACTTCAACCACAAAACTTTCCCAGTTGTGGGGCAGAACGTATTTAAAGTGCAGAAAACCCTCTTATGGCAACCTATGGAGACATTCTGCTTCTTCCTGTAAAATGGAGGGCAGCACTCTGAGCTGATGTGTCTTTAAGCAGCAGGACAGCAACAGGGATGTCATCAGGGTGTGCGGTGGAGACGGCACCAGTCTGAAGTGTTAGTCAGAAACCTTATGTGAATATTTACGGGTCTGTTGAACTATCACTTGAAATGAAATCCCAACCCAAATAAAGTCTATGGGATGTTTGGCTTTCGAGGGTAGCAGGTCAACAGACCAAATAAACGTTAATGTGGACCATGATCGGTTCAAGAATGATTTCCTGGAAAAACATAGGATAGGATTCACTGACCCAGGAAATTCCTCCCAGTTGCATGCTCAGCGTGGCCAGAATTTCATCCCTGGCTCCTGGCCATCTCCATGTCAATGTTTGTATTTTTTCTTTAATTAAAATTGTTCAGGGCACAGTCAGATGTGCTGCAGCTGCAGCTTGACTTGATTAAGAGGTCACTGTCCTTATCTGCTTACCCCCTACTCTGTCTCGCTCCTGCTCCCTCAGCAATGCCAGCACAACTGTATAAGCAGTGACACCTTCACCAGTTTCTGTGGAAAAAAGTGTTACAGTAAAACTAAAAGCCTAAAATGTATGCAAGTTAACATAGTTTATTCTCAGCAGTTATAAATACAGCAAAGCCAGAAAATCTGAAGCAGCTGAGAATGTGCAAATGGAGCCACTCATCTCCTAACCCAACCAGCTGCAGCACAACCAGGATGTCTGGCTATACCCTTTCACCAAGGGTTTAACCTGATTTAACTATGAGCAGTGTTTTCAAGTGATATAGTAAATTCAGAGATACCGTGTGGTGGTTCTGGCTTTGTTTTACCGTAAGTCATTTGAGAACCGAGATTTAAAGTAGGCTCAAATAAACCTGCACAACAGCTTGTGCGGTTTTGAGCGGTGAAAGACAGTGCCTAGTATATGCTGCTCTTCCCCTCCTCTGTCAGTGCTGTGTTGTATGAGTGCATAAGCCACACAAGAGAGCAAGGGGCACCCCGTAGATAATTTAAGCATCAGAGAACACAGTGATTCAGGTGGCTGTTTTTATCCAGTTGCCCAGTACATTAATATGTGAAACGCCTCTCATGCAATACCAAGGTCCAAGTCTGAAACGTATTCCAGGACTTGATGATAGAAGGCATTACAGAACATTAGCAGGGCCTCAAAATCTGTCTTTCATTGCATGAGTAACAAGCCCTAAACAAGGATCGAGTTGGTGTCACTGTTTTTCTTGCACTCTACAGCAGAACTTCACACAGAGCTTGAAGCATAGTAAAACATGTTACTAGGTAAATCAACAGGCAGAACCATTAGTCTAAGCTGGAGGAAACAAAAGCAGGCAAACTTTTTTTGAATCAAACAGGCAAAGCTGAAGTCAGGAAATATTTTTTTTCAAATAATAGAGCCCTAAGTGCTTGCTGAATAATTTTTGAGCATGGTCTAGGATCCAAAGATCACCCAATGGAAAAAAAATTAAAAGCATTATTCAGTATAAAGACCAGATATGATCTACTAGTCTTCCTATATTAGGATAACCCGTAGTTGCTTGCAAAATTGTTGAAGACAGCAATTATCAGGAAATTATCAGTACCTGGGAAACCAAAATCATCATGGACCACAATGTCTAAAGAGGTATTCATCATTTAAATACCGCCTGTGACAATAGTCCAGACACTGCTGTAACATCTAGGACAGCTTCTTTGGTTTTAGTCAGAATGAAGGACTAACTCTTGCTAATCTGTCGAAAGGATCTCAGAGTCCTGCATGAAGTTACAGGAGCTGCCAAAAATTGCTGGAAAAGAAGGAAAAGATCACTGTAAAAATGCTCATAACCTAGTTTAAAAATTAATTTTCAGCAGTTGGGGAAAAACGCTTGTTGGACAGAGCTGAAAAATCAAAATCCTCTGTTTAGCCATATGCAGATAAAACATTACCAACCATTATGCAAGACCCATTTTGCCAGTTCAGCATCACTCTGACCTAATGAACTAGATGATATGATTGAAAATCCTAGACACTTCTGCAGGAAGGGCTCTAACTCCCAGACTGGCACTTAGCCTTGATGTCAGCCTGGGTCTTGGGCTCTTTATGAGCACTCCCAAGAACAACGCCAAATGGCTGTGGGTTCTGGTTTTGGAAGAGGACCGACAACCAACTCATTACACACAAGCTACAGAGGGACAGCTGTTGTATGGAAATGACTTTTAGTTAACAGGCGTAGTTGACAGACTGCAACAACTGGCAAATTATTTCATAGGTCTGGCTGAGAAGAGAATCTGAGGACAGTTGATGAATGACAAAAGGGAACAGCAGGTGGGTTTTCATTCAGATTAATCCTTTCATAAGGCAGATCCTTAACTGCCCTTCAGTAATTCGTTAAGGCATACACCACAAGCTGATCCCATTTAACTTCAATGTCAACTTTAAAAAAATAAGAAAAGCAGAGATACTCGGAGAGAACACTGTAAAAAGCCTTAAGTGAATGCTGCGCACCAGAAGGATAGTATCTCTGACTCTGAAAGACAACATTTGTACCTCAAAATGTTTACAAATACAATTATCTAGGGTAGCAGTAG
Source organism: Ibidorhyncha struthersii (assembly GCA_013398815.1). Lineage (NCBI taxonomy): Eukaryota > Metazoa > Chordata > Aves > Charadriiformes > Charadriidae > Ibidorhyncha > Ibidorhyncha struthersii. The sequence goes on from VZSZ01008113.1 coordinate 169,491, forward strand.
AGCACTTTCAAAACTGAAGGCAGCATCTCAAAGCTGGGCTTCCTGCTATTGGTAATAAATATGAAAAAATCCAAATGCCTTCTGCTTTCCACATTTCATGTTTCATTGTTGTTTAATTTCCCTTCAACAGTGTGCAGAAGGGTGTAACAGATCACCAGGTTTTGGGATTCTCCCTTTAAGACTTTGCAATCCAGAAGGTAAAGAGAGTGAAAGATTACAGTCACTCTGAGATTGACAATAAATGATAGAAGTTGAAAAACCAAAATGTACCATCTTTGAAGGTCAAGACTCCATTGAATGACTACTGGTCTTAAGTGCAGGGTTGCCTCTATTAGCTGTGACTGTGCTGGAATTGGGCTATATGAGGACTGAACTCTTACAGAACGGATGTTAATTCCCAAAATAACAGGTACGTGGCTTGCTGATATGCTTAAAGGTGTGACATTGGGAAAAAAACGCAAATGGAGGAAGTTAGGAGGAATACACTTGAATGAAGGGAAAAAAAACAGTCCTAACTTTGTGGATGTCATTGCATTACACTCCATGAAGATGTGTTAGTCAATGTAAACACCAACAAAAGAAAAATCCCTACCGCCTCCTCATTAAGCAACCCTGCAACACACAATCCAGCATGGAAATTTCAGTCAGATTCATCAGCTTCAGTAAATGCCACCAAATCCTTCTTGATGATGTCTGGAGAGAGAAAGAGGAAACAGACAAGCTAAGTATTTGCAGAAAACAGGGCAAATGAAAGGAAGTTGAAAAAAAATCATTTACCTGCACTGCCAAATAGGAACAGATGGTGAGATCCAAGGGGAGATAAACATTAAAGACTGGAAACCAAGTAATTCATCCTGCCAGCTTTCAAAGATCCAGTACAGCTGAAAAATCTAAGAACCTTATAACAGCAATGTTAAACAACAACAAACAAGACTATAGGGCAGGTAAAATTGACTGAACATGCTGAGCAGAGGGAGTTGAACGCTTTCGACAAGTCCATGAAGGGTTCTTGAAGTCAGACTGCAAGAGGTCGCCAAGCAGAAAAAAATTAAGGGAAAAGATAAAGAGAAAATGCAAATTGTGCAGTAAAGTGTATGAAACAAAACTAGCCTGGTATTGAAATATTGAGCAATCTTAGCAAGCATTTCAAAAAGCTCAATGGAAAATAGGGTCATTTTGAATTTCAAGGCAGTGGATACTTTTAGAAGAACTCCAATATTTTTTTAAATAAGCTCTCTAATATAGATCTACAGACAGTAAAATACAAAGAAAAGCTGTTTAACAGTGCAATACTTGGCTCCACATAACATTTTTCAGCCCCCGCAGGCGTAAATGTTGGCTTCCTGCTACTAAATTCTTCTGGCCCATGGACTACAGATGTCATAAAGGAAAGGTCCAAATTTTTCAAGGTCCTCACACAGCTGCCATTTTGCTCAAAGAGCAAGATTTCTGTATCAGAGCCCTCCCTCTAAAAGCTCATCAGATAATCTGAAAAGCTGCCCTGGAAAGCTCCAAGGGTATTAAGAGGAGATTGTACATACAGTTGAAAACTTGGCTTGGCACTGAACAGCTGTAGCTACTGCTTTTTTTCCCCTCCCTTTTCAATTGCATTGCAATCCAAAGCAGTTAAGACTCAAACCCTGGGGCAGAGTCCAATTGTGCCAAACAGGAGGGAGGTCTCAGATCTAGCCTGAAAGGCCTGGGTCAGCTGCACCAGTGAACAGTGCCACCCAAGCCAAGAGTGCACACTAGCAGTCCCTCTGTGAAGGACAGCACTAGAGCATCATCTGCACACATGACATCCACAGTACAAACAATAGAAAAGGAGAACAGGAATGTTTTCACAAGGTTGCCATATTAAGTTTAACCTCAACACATAAATCTCATGCTTGAACTACACCTGTTTTGACTTCATCAGATTACTAACAACTTTTAGCCAACCTTCAACAATGCATACCTTTTACTTGAGCAAGAAAGAGGTTTCTAACTCACCAAACTGAACCAGAATAGTTGAGACATTTAGAGGTTAAGAGAATATACAGGAGGGAGACATAAATGTGATGTAGTTCTACAAGTCTTTCCATTTCCCAGACAAATCAAGCTAAATGGTTACAATTAGAGACATGCAGAGGGCTTCTAGCCCTAGTCAGCCGCTAGAGTAAATACCAGCTGTATCTTGGAAGTCTTAAATATTTGTAATTGGAAACCAGATCCATGATAAACAGTAAAAATAAAATAAAAGTGTCCCAGATTATCTCATTCCCAAATGAGATTTCCTTCTTCACCTTAATTAAGCAGATGGCCAAACTTCAGCCAAATGGCATCTCCTGATTCTAGCTCATGTCCCTTTCTCCAGGTTCTTGACCCTCCTTTTCAAACAACCAGCTGTGCTCAGGCATCAGGAGGTGCTCAGGGGCAATCTTAGTGTGCTCTTGACACAAATAAATTTTCTTTGTGACCAGCGAGATCCCCATTATTGATGGCAAAGACAGGATTTCAGATGCTTTCTGTACCATTGTGGTGCCATGGCAAATTGATCAAGAAGAGAACGAGGCAATTCTCGGTTGTTGTGCCCAGGAAGGCTTTCTCCTTTGTTCTACAGCACCTGGAAACCCCTCCTATTCTGATGCCCATTTGTTTCATTCTGTCCTCCCTTGCCTTATGAACGGTTATAGGGTGAGCTTTGACGTTGTGGTCTGAGCAAAGAGATTTTGGCAGGAGTTAACATGCCTTGGGCAGAGAACAGATAAGCTCCTTGGCCCCTCCCTGCACTGCAATAGAATGGCTGGGAATTTAACACCTCTGTGAAACAAGCACACTCCAGAGTCCACAGTAATATTAAACATTTATTTAACAATACTCCCTTAAGTTTATAATGAAAATAAATTTACTAAGCAATCAAAAATCAACACCAATCTTTGCCAAAATGAAAGGAAAGAAAAATTTGGCTGGAGTCCCTGGGATAATGTTACAGACGTTTCCTTTCTAAACGTCCCTCTCTCCTCCTTAATTGGCTTTTTCGCAATTTTCAGGAGATTACACACTCGCCATTCAGTTAGGGAGATTCTAGACTGAAGCTTAAGAACCCACAGGTGAAATGATAGAAGACAACTTGATTTCCTGCCTTTGCCTTCTCCCAAGACATGATTTTTCCAGTGTGCTGAAGGCAATCTGCCCTAAAAGCCTGTTCTTTGACAGAACAGAAGGAGTAACCTTGAGGCAAGAGACCCAAAGTTACGCTTGCCATCAGGGAGTGTAGCTTCCCATTTGCAAGCAGAGGCAAAGACTCATAACACTAATAAACTCTGGAATATTCTGGTTAAAACTAATTGGTAGCACTCCTCTGAGAAAACTGGTAAAGACAAAGTATTCTCTTCTCATAAGCTTTTTGGTCTAACATTTATGACTTGTCCGCTGTGCTAAAGGCTCATTGTAATCCTACACACAGACTTCTCTTTCATTGTCACTGGAGACTTCTCTCCCTTCACCCTGCAAAATGGAAGAGAACAATGCCACCTTTTGGGAACCCCCCTCTGGAAAGTCTTCTGGGAAGCTTTCAAAAAGACAAAATAGCTACCTGTTTTTTGTAACACTTTTTTCCTTCTGGATTCCTGTAGTCTTCTCTGTTCCATTTTTATCCTTCTTTCACTGTGGACTGATCAACCTGAGGCGAGCAGAAAACTTCACTACTAATGAAGAACAAAAGCAAGCTATGCAGAAATCGGCAGAGGTGATTTAATTATTTTGACTGGCCGAAAAAGGCAGGAGAACATGAAGATGGGGAATTCTATCCTTATGGAGTGCCATAATGGTATTTAGACAACAGAATTGTATATATGCACTGGAGGGGCTTTTACTACTAACAAGACATCAGTGTTCAGATCACTAGTTATATATTTTCTAACTCTTCCTGAAATCTGCCAATCTGCTTCTTTTCATGCCTAAATAACCTTAAAAGCACGGCTCCAACTGCCCTGTGTAGACAGGATGAAGAACAGCATCAGTGTTGATGGAAGTTGTTTGTTTGTTTTAACTTATCCATGTAAGGAAACTATCTATCATCACCAGAGTGACCATATGCAAACAAAGAAGGTAGTCACACATAGGCCTCCTTGAAGTATAGTCCTGCATGTGTATGTGCACCATGTACACGCATTCAGCACCGCCCCCTCCCCCCGCTTTTTTACGTGACCCTGTTTGCATGAGCGAAAACAGCAAGGAAGCTGTAAGCATTGAGTAAAGCAAGTTTTTTTGGCACACAAAGAAAAACCTTTGCTGAGGAAACACGCTGGTGTTGCCTTGCTGCTGCTGCCCTCCCTTTCCTTCTGTGTCGGTTCGTCAGCCTCTGCTTTAGATTACATTAAAACTCCAGATCTGTAAATGGCCTGGGGGAGGAACGTGCTCGCGTTTCCTTCTTCTCGAGATTCAGAATTACAAATTAATCTACAGGAAACAATTGCTTGAGCAATTTAGAAGTGGTGTGGGCAAGAGTCCACGCATTTCCCTTACTGTAGCAAGGAACTAAAAAGAGAGGGAGAGAAAGCAAGAGGATAGCAGGCTGCCATTGTGCTACTCCCAGCCACACTGTATTGATAGCATTCATTTTAGCTTCTTAGCAAGGTTAAGCATGGTAATTGAAAATGTACGTAGCATTACAGTACTAAGGCAACTGCATTGTAGTTTTACACTTGGTTCCAACACGATGAAATTATCAGCTATTTAACAGCCTTTTTCAGCTATTCTGACTGCAGTCCTTTAATCCATACCATAATGCAAATGCAATGCCTGTCACAGTTTTCTCTCTGTGGAGCATCAAATAGAATTTTATACTGACTTCTGCAAAGCACTTTCTCGTGGGGTAAATACCTTTTCTCCCATTATAGAATTATGAAGGCATCTAAAAAATATATATGTATATATATTTAAATCTGGCACCTGTTGAAAATATTTGGCTCATAAACTTGTAGCAAAAGACATGTCAAATGAAAAGTAGAGTTACACTGGAAAGAAAACATTTTCTGTCAGTACAGTCTAAGCAAGAATACTCTTGATGTTTCCCACACCACAGCTTTGTGCAGTCTTATTTATTTTGTGTTGTGTACTGTGTGGGCAGCATAATTTGATATAGTGAGAAAACTAACAATTTTATGCTAAAGTAGATTTCTCAGAAAACTCCAGTCAGTTTAGAAAGCTAATCTGTTGCAACAGAAACCTCCAAAAGGAAATGTTGTAGCAGACAGAATGAATAACAGTTGCCACTTCACCGAATACAAAATATAAATGCAGAAAACAATGAAGATACATATAAAAAAAGAATTTAACAACCCACCCCTCTGGCCCCTTCAGCAACCAAGGGCAGGTATTCAAAGGGAAATCAGGGGTTTCTAGGTACCTGTTTCCACAGTGTTTTTGAGAGACCTAAGTAGGTAGCTGGGCTCTCACATCTCTGGTGCCTAGAAATTCTTGTTGAAGTTTCAAGGGACTGAGTTTCATCACTTTTCAAAGCTTATATTCAATTCCTGAAGCATATACAGAAAAAGCGCTTTTTTTTTAAAAAAAAGAACCCACACACAACATCGGCACCAAACTCATCCATTACCTCTGAGACTCTATCAGACTAATAAGTAATTGAATCTTGAATTCTACTAAATCATTAGATCTCTCTTTGCTTAATATTCATAGGAAAAACTCGAGTGGTAAGAATTACATGGCATTAAAGGTTTATTCAGGGATTTATGTATGATCAAGAGTGATTGAGGAAGGGAAAAGCAGAAAGATATGACCCTAAGCACCTAGGAAAACAACAATTAAGGTTTCTGGAGCAAATGTTTGGCTGCATCTGCAATACTATTTTTGTTCAAGCAACAGTGAGGTTTTGAATTGAATCCCTTGAGCTTCCCTACTTACAATGCTTTGCTTTGGTCCTCACAGTGGTTTTTATGTACTTGAACTACATTCCTTTCCAAGGAAGCTGAGCCAGAAGTTCCACTCCATGTGCAAACCTAATGACGTTGTGGTGGCTAACCCTGGCTGGAGGCCAAGTGCCCACCAAAGATGCTCTCTCACTCCCCCTCCCCAGCAGGACAGGGGAGAGAAAATATAATGAAAGGCTCATGGGTTGAGATAAGGACAGGGAGATCACTCACCAGTTACCATCACGGGCAAAACAGACTCGACTTGTGGAAATTAGTTTAATTTATTACCGGTCAAATCAAAGTAGGGTAATGAGAAACAAACAAATCTTAAAACACCTTCCCCCCACTCCTCCCTTCTTCCCAGGCTCAGCTTCACTCCTGAATTCTCTACCTCCTCCCCCGGTGCAGTGGGACAGGGAATGGGGCTTGCGGTCAGTTCATCACACTTGGTCTCTACTGCTTCTTCCTCCTCAGGGGGAGGACTCCTCACACTCTTCCCCTGCGCCAGAGTAGGGTCCCTCCCACAGGAGACAGTCCTCCACTAATTCCTCCAAGGTGAGTCCTTGCCATGGGCCACAGTTCTTCACAAACTGCTCCAGCATGGGTCCCTCACAGGGTCGTAAGTCCTGCCAGAAAACCTGCTCCAGTGTGGGATGCATCTCCGTGGGACATGCTTCTGGCATGTTCTCACAGATGGCACCCCTGTAGCCCTCCCCACTACCAAAATCTGGCAATGCAAACCCAGTGCAGATGTCCAGCTTGTGACAAGAACACAGACATCTGAGTCAAAGATTGGTGCTTCAGAGAGCTTTGAGCCACATGTGATGAGAATATTTGGTTTGAGGAAACAGACTAAACTTAGCCTGACTGAAAACCACAAAGCACACAGGGAACAAATATTGCGAACTCAGCATCTATTGCTCCACTCCAGTTGCATCAAATTACTGTTCACGTAGGCATAGCCTCTGTCCTTCAAAATATACATCTTCCCATTCAGGCCTGTCACCTCTAGCCAGAGTTAACCAAGAGGCTTCTGTGTGGAGAGACTTCTTCCTAGCCTTATACTGCAGTTTTCATTTGTAAAGTTGACCTTTTGCTTGGATGGACAGTTTTCCTTTTTATATCTGATGTGTACACTGGGGAATGCAATCAGGAGATTTCTATTGATTGCTCTCAAGCAATTTAGTTCTGGTCATGGTTGTACTGGATTTGCAATTATACTGAGGAGAGGTATTATTGACTCTGCCTAGTAATTACCAGGCTGACATCAGATTCTGCTATAGCTGAAACTAACTTACAAGTCTCTGACCAAGTTACCATAATGAGATGCTGCTGTTTGTTTTGTTTTGTTTTTTTTTTTTTTTTTTTTTCCCAAGCAAAAGCAAGCTTATAATTTTGTCTTCTAAGGAACATAAAGAGAGGAATTTAACACAATGTTCCTTTAAAGAGACTTATGTATAGTTATGGCAGAGAATACATTTAGCCTTAATTAGAAAAGGTTTGGGGATCTGGCATATTCTCTAAGTGCTAGTATATTTGTAAAAAAGCACTGTGAAAGGACATGCAAGTTAAGGGAAGTCAGATCAGCTGTTATTTGAAGAAATTAAATAGCATTAGATGGTCTTCTCTGGAGGCTTGTCCTACATGCTTGGAGCCGTTGTTATCAGTTAAAATGCTTTAACCCCAACAGAATCCTACTGGCATCCTTGGCTTCTGAGCCCTGTGATAAAAATGAGAAGACGGGTAAGTACTGGGACTTCAGACATATACATGGCCCCCTTTCTCACAGAAACTGCAGGAAAAACACATTGTAGCCTGGAACAACTTTCTTTATGGTCATACCAGGACTTTTAAGTTCACACTGGCATGTGTAATGCACATAGACACTTTACAAAAAGTAAACCAAAGCAAATAAAACCTTCAGCTACAACTTTTACATCAGTCACAGCACTTCTCCACAGAAGCTATGAAAACCAGAAGCTGATGCTGCACATGGTTTTTCCAGTTGGCTTATTACTGTTTGCTTTGTAGTTACTGACACAGTACTTCTGAGGAGCAATGGCTGATATATGGAGAAGTAATCTCTATTTCTAAGTCACTGCCTTCATTTCACCCTGTCGTGTAAAACATCCGCATGACTTGTCCGCTGTCTTAGATGGCCAACTCCTGACTAGCCCAGAGCACAGGCAGATACAGGAGGAGAGTTTGCGTATGGACAAGGACTTAGAGGAAAGGTGTCACATGATTGAAAACAGCAGAGCTGACCCCTACAGAAACCCAAGCCAGCAAACACCACCGCAGAGATGAAAAGTCCTGGCAACGACAAACACACAAATGCACATATCAACCACTCAAGAAAACTCTGGCAGCTTCAATCCCCCCCAGCCCCATTCTGTCAGCCAGGGCGCATTAGTGTACAAACACCTCATAGCACCTCGTAAACAAGGCAGCAGCACCTATACCTTGCATGCAAGTGCCAAGCTATTTTGTTTGCTCTCTCCTGTGGCAGAGCTTTAGGGATTTCTCGAACGATGCAGAGATATTTGGTCTGTCAACAAGCAGAGCAGGTGGATCCTTCTGGTGCCAGCCCTGGATGTGGAACCTGTTGTGAATGCCTCTCTGGAGCACAGGAAACTAGTGACAGGGACAAAGGAAGTCCTGCAGAGAGCAGCCCAAGAAGCAGCCAAGCTCCAAAGCTAAGTTTGGCAGGCGTGTTTGTTGTTATTTAAGTTAACTACAAAGGGAACCCCAGGGAATGGGGAAATCTGGAGCAGATCCAGCATGTCCATGTGCCATGCTAGGAGCAGGGTAAGAATGACATTTTCCAAATGCATAATGTATAGGTACTGCACACAAAAGCACACACACAAACGTGAATAACCACCCTTTGCAGTGTCCTAGAGCCAGCAAATAGCTTATGTCTTGGCCCCATATTTGGTGGTGCCTGTGACATAAGCACTGTGGATGAGGACATCAGTGCTGTGCATTGCATTTTGTAGACGACAGCCTAATTTTGTCGCTAATTTGGCTTACAGTGCTTAGCACTTCTTACCATGATAAGGGTTGTGTGTTTCTCCTGCTGTCTCTGTACCAGAACGGGAATGACGAGACTTGGAACATCTCGGATTGTGCTGTTTCGAGTGCGTACTCCCATAGACACCCACCATCCATACAGAAAGCATGCTAATGTTTTCCAGCTACTCCCTAGAAATACCAAAAAATTAAGGCTGTGTGCATAATCCTTAAACCATGCTTTTTCTTTCTTCCTCTATGGTCATCTTTGTGAGTATGCACAGAAAAGCTGATAAGTCTGTCATCTCCTTAGGGTAACATTTTCCAAAGCCTTTAAAATAGCTTTTAGAAATATCTTGAACAAGAAGGAATCTAGCTCTTATCTCAAGTCAATGGCTGTGTTCATACTAGCAATTTTCTTGCAGTAGCTGAACCGAAGCACTGAGGCAAAGCCATTGTAGCTGAGCTCTTTGCATGTCCTTTATGATGGGGTGCAGGTGGGGGGTGAGGGGGGAGATAATTCAGATTTAAATACTTGTGTGAAATACTCAAGCTAGTTCTGCTTAAAGCTGCTAATGTAGACATATGCTTCAAGATCTTTATAATCTACACACTTCAGTTGCATTAGAATCCAAGGTCAATTTATAAGTGCTTGTTTGCATTGTGGAAAAGTAGATGAAATAGCTGCTTCTTGTAATACACAACTGGCTGCTGCAGTAATCCTGGCAGACATTAAGTAGAATGGAGCATAACAATTCTCAATATTTTTAGTGAGCAGCAGCAGGATGCTTATACCTACTGTTCCAGGAAAGCAGTAAAGCAGTTAAAGGTTATATCATTTAGACTTGTGGGACCAAAATGATCACCAGCCTAGTTTTTCTTGTAATTGCAATGTAATGAATAAAATTAACATCTTATAATGTGTCTGCACTATTGTTTCTCAAGTAGAACAATGTAACCTCATTTGTTTGGATTTTTTTTTAACTCAAGATATGTAGGTACCACACATTGCAATACTATGTCTTTTCCGTGCTCTGCCTGAGAAAAGTTCTTGAAATTCATTAATGTTACTTCCAGAATTTAACACGATTGAAACTAATTTTACTATCATTGTTAAATGTACTGAGCTCATACGAAGAGCGATTTTCTAAGGCTCATAACCAAGTCAAATCAAATCCATTTTTTCTCTGGAACACACAAAGCGCATGTCTGCCCATTATGATCTCTTTCACTGCCAGGTTTTAACTGTCAGCCTCCAGCTGTTTTGGCTGGGGAGCTGCTTGACATAAAATAAATAAATAAATAAATGCAAGATTAAGATAATGAGTAAATGTATTCTCTCTGTTCTCCTCTGGTTTCTAAACAGCTTTTCCACAGACTTGTTTCTCAGGAAATATTGCTTTTAATGCAGAGAGTAACCCTTTGAAATGCATAGCACTCATTGTAATACCCAGAGCAATTAAAAGTGTTTAGGCTAGTTTTATCATAGTCTACATCAACGACAAGACAATGTCTTTATGCACTTCATGAAGTACAAGAGAGGTGCAATTGGCATGATTTTACTTACTGTTGGTCAAAAATGTAAATACAATATTCCTGTCTTTTTTCTCTAATGTCCCAGGAAATCAGCTATGAAACAATTCAATGTGAACGCAAAGCAATTTCACAAAGACAGGAGCTGTGCGGAGAACTGGCTTTCTGAGAACCTCTTTCTCTTCCTTCCCAGTGTAATGACAAAGTAAGGGTGGTGAACAAAAGCAGGACTACCTGGACGATCTTAAAACTAGAGCAGCTTAGGGGCTACTGTCACTGGCAAAACTCAAGGAAGGGACGAACTCGTAGGTGCAAAGGAAATTGGTCCTAAACAGCTTTCAAAACTAGAAGCTGGCCAAATCATGAAGTATAGCTGGGACGGGTTGCCCAGATTCTATTAACTGTTTGTATGTGTCCTGAATGTCATAAGTAGTTTTTCAGATGACCTTTGTCTCTGCAGTCAGGATTTTCTGTTAGAATTAGCACAGACTTAAGATTCAGGAGCTGCTGATAGAAATTCACACTTAAATTCCCTCCATTTCTCGTCACATTAACAACTCAAGAAGCAGGGTCTCGAACACTAGCACTGGTAATCAGTTTTTTTGCCTTTAGTTACATATGTATTTAATAGCAAAGGAGGTCCCTATTATGTAGCCAGGATTTTCTTCTAGAAATTTCAGTAATTTTTACCACTTGACCAGTAAATCAAATTCTGTTCTGAGCTATGCTAGTGTATCTCCATTGCAACTTCGCTGTGTGCCTGGCAAGCTACACAGGCTTACACAAAATTAATATCAGAATTTGGATGCAAGGGTTTGGACACAGGAAAAAAAGAAAAAACAAATTAAATCTGCTCTCTGAAGTAATATGGTTATGCAGACAGACATATACTTAAATCTCCCCACAAAATTGTTGCATGTACTCATTTAATTGGCTGTCTGGTAGTCACCTATCAGTCATATTAATCTGATTTTCAAGCTTATCAAATGCTTAACCCTTTGAAAGAGTTTCTTGTTTTGTGACCTAAATACATCTGTATCATTGAGACAAAATGCTTAAAACAGCTCAACAGAAGTCTGAACCAGTCGTTTTCTGTCCTGCTAAATAAGGCTCCTGGTAGCTTTTTAGATACAGTGTTTGCAAAAGAAAAATACCATCCCAGCCCCTCTGATCATCTCCTAGGAAACAGTTTGGGAGGGATGGGAACCAGACAAAAGGAAACCTGAAAAATGTCTAATTCGTGTTTAGATATACATGTGCATTCATATCTAGTTATATAGATATGAAGAGACAGATCTACGTACAAACACACACACTTCAGAAAGAGACAGAAGAGATTTGTGGATTTAGTTACCATAAATGTTTCTAAAATCAACTGCTGAGTTAAGCTGCATTTAGTTCTCACGTGGGGAACAGAGAGGCCAGAAGTGGGTTGAACCCAAAATGTTGCTCTTGTCATAAAAGCTCAACTAGGCAGAAAGCTGGGAACATAGCGGTTGACAAAGATAGAGCAGAGAGCTCCACAGCTTATCCTTAATTAGGTGTTGGCACTGGCTCTTGTCAAACAAGGGGAAAGAGTGTACACTGAAGCACACTGACACACACAGACAGCACCAGTCACAGTTGGAGAGAATACAAAGTGCATTCAAGCTGGCATTGAAAGGGATTTAGATAAGTACTTGAGGTAACAAAAATCGAAAAAAGAGGATGATAGCAATGGAAGCTTTAGATGAATTGCAACAGAGTGCACCTTTATTACAGCTTATCAGTCTCCAGACAGCAACAAACCAGCCTTCCTAGTGCATTTCTCTTCTTGGTCTCCTGGATTAAAGGTCAAAGTAACTCAAATTTATATGTTCTGTCTCTCTTGCTGCTCGCACACATTCAGCACACATCTTTGTGAATTGGTATACGAAGGATGAAAGCTTCAGCTCCTTGAATATAACAAAGGCCTTTTCCTTTGTCAAAGAGGCTCCGTTTTCCCCCTCAAACAATCATTGTCTGGAAGAGGTTGCAAACAATATGATGTTAAAAGGTCACAATAGTACTGCTGGAATAAATACACATCTGGCAACGTGCCAGTCCTAATCCTTCTTGTCTAGAATCACTGTTTTATTTTACAATCATTTGACATATTCAAATAGCTAATATGTGGGTTTATTAATAATACATATAGGCAGTATCCTAACATACACAAAAGCTGTGTGTTTTCACAATGTGTATAAGCACTTCAAGCAATAAGCTGTGCACATTTAGCTACCAGATGGTAGTTCTTATCACAGATAAAAGCACATATATGTTACTATAACTACACCCTCAAAAAAGAAAATGGTAAGAAAAAATACTCTGCACATCACAGCTTACATTATCCATCTACTTAGGCAGAAAACAGCATATGTTTTACTGGTAGGGAAACGCAGTACTTGAGAGAAAAAATATGATTGTAGAGCGGTAAAAGGGTAGAAATTTTGGGTGACAGATTTAAGATGGATGTTCAATGAAAGGTTTGTTTGGTGTAATAATAATAGAGTGCACGTGTTGCAATTAATGTATTTAATCTCTGAACCACACACAACATGCAGCAGAAGATGTGTCCTTTGTAATCCTCCATCCATTTCTATTTTTTAGCACCACAGGAGCTTCATAGGAGGTCTAAAAGTAAATATTTTAGGGAAATACTTCTGACTGGGATATCATAACACTTTGGTAAAAAACAAAAACAAAGGAAAAGAAGTTTATTTGAGTGACTAAAAGCAATAGGAACTTTATGCTAAATTGTCGTTATGACCTAATCTAGATCCATTCAGAAGGTTATTAGGAGTTCACAACTTTGTTTTCTGGGTTCATACTTTNTAGAACGCTGCGTAAACTTCTGTGGATGAGCAACCTTAAATGCATTTTGATTCAAAGCAAATTTAAGGGATGCTGGCCCCAACACACACACACAACACACATGCACAGACACACGCCCCTGCTGCTGCTGCTGCTGCTGGGCTCCCGGTGGCGGGTCTCCGGCAGCCGCCGCCAGCCCCGCACTCCTGGCGGGCAGCCAGGCAATCTCCGTTTCCCAATGAAGCCCTGATTCCATCTGCTCCAGCAGCGCAATATATTCCACTTCAGGTCAAAAGCAGGGAGCCAGTAGTATTAACATTACACTAATCTGTAAAGACATTTTCACTAGGCTAGATAGGCTAATGTTACACAGAGCTTTTAAAGGCTGCAGGGATAAGGAACAGCAGTAATTGTCAGGGGAAGAGACAGTATGCAGAATGTAGTCCAAGATGACAACAGATAAAGCATTGTCAGAACTGAATAAAACAATTACTTGCTGGGGAGATTAGAATTTGAATATGGATACAAGCTCACAATCATTTTCATCTTTGGGGCACTTAAAAATAATTGCAAAAATATTTTCCCTTAATTGAAAGGAGACTCCTCCAATGTCACATTTGGAAAAAAAAATGGAATATGGAAATAGGTCAATCTCAGCCTTACCTTCTGTAAGAGGTAAACGTCGAGTATTTCAAGGCATCTAAGGTTGTTCTTTGAAAAGGAAGCAGATGTGTCTTTTGTTTCTGGAAATCAATATACACTACACATTTTGCAGATATGGTGGAATTGTGATCAAGCACTTCTGAAACATACACTGTTACATTTTCATTATTACAAATGCTTAAGAAAACACTACAGCAATACAATAAAAGTAGGTTAACGTACACAATTGAAATTCACTATTTGCAACCAGGAAAAAAAAAAACAAAGAACAAACGGAAAAAACCAACCAACAACACATTTTTCAGTTTCTCCCTAACGCATTTCTAAGAAAGTAGTTCAAGATTCATGCCTTTAGGCACATCAGAAACCATTAAGAAGTACATTTCTGGAAATCATAATGTATAAAAATTCAATTTAGGCTGCTAGAGATTTTCTTTTGAGCTCTGAGGAAAAAAATATTTGGCTGGAAATGAACCGTCTGCAAATCCACACAATTAAGTGTATGACTATGTTTTAATGTACTTCAAACCATGTGGCACTGACATGAAAGATAACTTAAATAATAGAACAATAGAGATTCAGTAGATGGAAATACATTGTTCTTTAATTAAAAAAAAATAATTGCTAAAGATCCATCACAGCAGCATTACATTTCTCGTATGAAAGTACAGGCTTCATTTATATTTTGCTAGTTATTAATTTCCACCCGTCTCACTCCTTCATCTGCATCTTAATGAGCAGATGTTAAACGGTTAACTGCTCTTTAGCAGACCTGATTATCATCTCAGAAGTTCACCAGTTGTTACCTCTTTGCAAACAGGATTATGTCCTCATTTGTGAAATAGAGGTCTGCGCTTCCTGTAACCTTATTTTTAGTTACACATAGCACACACGACGCGGACACACACGCACCCGCGGCGCCTCCTGACACGGATTTCCATTCCAGCCAAAGGAATGGTGGTCGAGAAGATTTTTATCTGGTGGGAGAGGTCTGCAGCGAGTTCAGATGAAGCGCGCTGACTTCCACCCCCTCACCTCAGCCTTCCCAAGCACTGTGCATGCTAAGCGCTGTGCCCAGCATCTGCCCCTGACCGGCAGCCCGCTCAACCCAGCAGATAACGAATGCGGTCTGATGGCGGCCGGGCCCGGCTGTGCCACATGCTCCAGCAGCTACCGCGCTCCGTTCCTCTGATTAAACAGGCAGCCGGAAAGAGCTTACAGAGCTATAATTGCCTCCGTTATGAAACATCTTCACCTGTTATCCAAAGCTAAGCTGAATCACAGCAGAAATTATTAACAGTGGCTGTTTTCATGCCAGCTTAATTTGAGCTGATGCTGCTGTTCACTTAGCACAGATGAATAGGTGTGTAGGATGAGACTTTAAACAGAGATGACACCCCGATGAATATTTGCTAGCAACTGTACTGCAGGGAGCTGGGTGGAAGAACAACAGACAATTGTTAAAAGCAAGTGGATGGGGGTAAGAGGAGGAGAAAGGAGCCACTGCCACCAGTGTCTGTGCCGACAATAATTTTCCAGCCTGATGTCAGTTTCTAACAAACAGCTAAATCATTTTTTTTAATTAGTTTCCACAAACGTTGGCAAACACAAGCTGACTTTTTGTGCATACACAATGGTGTGAGAAAACGACGCTGCATCAAACGTGGCCAGAAATGCGCTACTCCGCCAAACAGGCATTAAATTTTAATAGTCTGCTTTCATTTTCGCTGCAGTGTGCTTCAAGACGATTATAAATTACAGCATTCTGCTTACTTTTGACTAAATAAGGCATGTTTTAGCATTTGATTTAGAAGTAATGTGTGCTTGACATATGAAACAAATCTTGCAGATGTAATTTATCACATGGTTCTCTATGTTTCAATAGAAATTGCCGCATTACCTAGTCACCACTTTGATGAGTGGTTATGACTTAGATGTGGCATTTAGATAAATGCGTTATTGGAGTCAGAATAAGGCCAGGATTTACCTGCGACCTTCAAAACCAAGGGGGCACTCCTCGTGTTTGACTTCCAGAACTATTAATCAAATACCTCATCAAGGCTTAGAGGGATGGGAGCCCTGAGTACAGAGCCTTTGTAAATTAACTTTACTGAGGAACCCCTGCAGGTTGCAGGTGAACAGTCCTTGACCTTCCTGCTTTGCTCTCCCACCTCTGCACATGTGCTTCACATACCCACAATTAGTCCAAGTGCAGTGGGAAAGAGCGGTGGAGACTGCTGAACACGCTGGCTGCAAACCCTGAAGCAGATCCCGACATAAAAAAGAGCTCCTGCCAGCATGGGCAGATACAAGGGGCCCAAGCACAGTTACTGATTTGAGACACTGGAAATGTGCTCGGTTTTGTACGAGGTTCAACTGGTGCCTGAATTATTTACACGTAAATGTGTTATTTTGGCTCCAAACCATTACTAGTGACCCATTGTCTCCTGACTGCAGGAAGAGAAAATTACAGTGTAATAGCAGAAGCATTACTGAAGGTTTTAGATTTGTCTTTCTTATCAGAGAGACTTTACAGATAGCAAGTCTGGCTCGGTAGCCAATGCCAAAGCATTTGGGTGATTTTCTGCTATCTCTAAGGTCCGCCTGCCTAATGAAACAGGTCAAGATGACTCTTGTGGTCAGTCCTTACGCAAACAGGAACAGGACCAGCCTGTTTATGTTTGTGGGGCGAACAGCAAATCTAGAGATGTGAAAAGTCAATTGAAAGGCTGAAATTTTGGTAGCTGTAGCTTCAGTGTTCCTGTGAGGAGTCAAGCCTCATTCTGACCACTTTCCCTCTCCAATATATACCTTTTTAGAGCACTTAAATCTATTAGTGTTGTGTTTTTAAAGGAATGTATACTTATTTGATATCCTAAAATGTGAAGCTGTGTTTACAGTTAAACCGCTGACTGGTTGCACTGACACCATATAACTTCTTATAGATAGAGCTGCGAGGCTTAATTAGTCTGTAAAGCTTTTGAAACCTTTGAATGAAAATACTCTGGAAAGGCTAAGTGAGTCACGTGCCGATTGTACCAGCCAAGAAAGCAGATTTAGAGACTCCTACTATATATTCTGTCAAGCCACACCAGCTACAAACAGGTTTCGTTTTTAATAGTCTTAATAAAAGGGATGTGCTGGTTTAGAAAATTGGGTACGTCCATCTGTTGCACACAAATGAAATCTGAGCAAAACTGTGAGATCTGCTTTTTCTAAATTGTTTCAGAAAGAAAGGGATCACAACTCTTCAGCTCAGATCATAAAGTATTGACTGGGGGGAGGGGTAAGCATTAAAAAATGCTACATAGCTTTTACAAAAGACAAATGGAAAAAATTGAGTGGTTCAGGTCAAAAGTTGTCCCTGTGAGGTAAAAGCAAACGAATCATCTTCAGTGGGAAAAAGGAAAACTTCATGTGGAACCACACGAGGGTTTTTCTTTTTTTTTCCTTCAAATTCTCCAACTTTTAGGAACAGTGCAGTGAGATGCATTGTCTCCTTTGTAGCTTAACCACTGGGAGCAAGAGCAGCAGGAAGGAAGGATTAGAAAAGGAAAGCTGCAAATGTTTCATGCTCTGCCCTTTCTGAGAGCTCCTATAGGTTCCCCCTTATTACCTACTATTCAAGGCCCTGTGTTTGGGCACTGGAGTGGCAGAGGGAAGTGGACAGGCAGAATTCACTTCCCTTTCAGGGCAGACAGAAAGAATATCTGTACATTTTCTCCCCTGTGTCTTCATTCCAGCAGTTTTCCCCGTTTATTGTGCTCTCTAAATAGACCTTGCAGCAACCTGCCCATTTAGAAGTTCTCACCCCCGGAGCTCTGTACTTTTCAGTGTGCTCCAGCGTGTGGACCAAAAGCCATGAAATGAAGAAATGTGACGTTGAAAGTAGCCAGCAGCACAGGAGACTGAAGGAGCACCTTCTCTGTTTGATACCTTTACAATACAGAAAGATAGAGCCAATGCTGTAAGGTCATGTATAAGCAATAAAGGATGCCTAGAAGAGTGAAATCATTTTGGATATGGGCCTTATCTTATCATTTCTTCATACTGTCAGAGGACCGTTCTTCTGGCAGATAGCTGTAGCTGTGACCAGTGAATATTTTTAAGTGTATCAATTTCTCTGAAGCTTTCTATTTTCCTCTGGAGAGAACAACAAGCAGAAGAGACCAAACCAGCTATTTGAAATATACTTTTGCCAATAGGAGAAGCCTTCAAGGAGTGGGACTGAGGAGTAAGAAGTTTGTGTGAAAATGTAGATCCAAGTTTTAGAAGGACTCACAAATAGGTACTTCAAAAAAGCTGAGTTACATACTACGTTTTAATTCAGATCAGGAAAACCAAAAAGAACCAAAAGGAAGCAATTAAAAGTAATTAAAATTATAGATCAGATAGCTGAGCAAGATATATTGCAGGAAATCACCTTCTAGAAAGGAAAATCCGTTACCCTCATCTAACATATTTATTTGAAAATAGCAATAGTGTAGTTGCTATAGATATGATTTACCCAGGCTTTAAAAAAGCCTTTGATAAAATACCTTACAAGAGACTTGAAAAATTCAAATGGTAAAGACTGAAGGGTTAAAATGCAGCCAGGAATCAGAAATCAGTTTACAGACAAAAAAGAAAAAAAAAAGAAAAGAAAAAGAGAGACTAATGGTCAATTTTCATCATGACAGGTTTGCAATGGGATTCTTCATGTTTCTGTACTGGGATAAGACTGTTCTCTTTGTTAATGTTCTGGGAAAAAGGGTGTGAAAAAATTTGCAGACAGAACAATTATTTAGATTAGTCATCACCAGAGAAGGTTAAGAAGGTCCAAAGGGACCTCACAAAACTAAATGAGTAGGCAGCAGGGCTACTTACATATGAAGTTGACAAACGCAAGATAATGCAGATAGGAAGGAGTAATTAGAAGTAATCAGACTAAATTAATTATAAACATCTGGGCAAACACCACAATGCGGAACTCCACACTGTAGAGCCATTGAGAAAGCCAGCAACATTGTAACGCCTCTAAGAGCTTTTTCTAGAAGGCCTAGGTTGGTGTGGGCAAATTAACGAACCTCCAGCTTATAGCTGCCCACAAAGTCGGGTTAATTTTCATACCTTCAGGATGGGAGAATGCTGTCTTTCTCGCCCCTCCTCTTCAAGGACCTCCCAAATCTTCACTCTTTAGGGGAAGGTATTTCCAGAATCTAAACAAATATCATTTGTAATTTAACACCTAAAAAAGGTCTTAGGAGCCATGCAGGATTCCAACAAGTGTAATTAATGTCAAGTTGAGTACAAAGTGGTGTTGCCCTCCTGCCGCCCTCTCCACCTGCCGCCCGTCTGGTGTTGCCCCCCTGCTGCTCCATCCACCTGCCGGCTGTCTGGGATTGCTCTCCAGCTGCTGTGCCCACCTGCTCACCCCCATCCTCCCAGGCGTCCCGGGCCGCCGTGCTCCCTCTGCACCCTGACTGGCCTCCAATGGATCCAGCACTGCAGCGTGGTCCCGTGGAGGAGGACGGCAGAGCTGTCAGGGGCTGAAGGGAGGCAGAGGGGTTGCAGGTGGTGGAGGGAGGCCATGTTCATCCAACAGCACCAGCAAGGTCACTCAGGCGATGGGAAGCCTGAGGCAGCTGAGGTTGTTTCAATTGCTCTGTCCCCTGTGCTCAAGGCTGGTTCAGCCCTACCGTTCAATGAAATTTCTTGTTCCCAGTCCTTGTGCTTCACTGGACGGGCAAGGAAAGGCCCCTGTCATAGGCAGACGTGCTGATAAGGGCTTCAGATATCTAGGCATTACCATTGCATCTGGTTTCCACTAAATAAGTCAGAAAACCCGAAGTACACTTAAAAAACAATGTTAGCGCCTCAGTAGAATACTTTATAATGATCTGCTTCCACTACGGATCAAAGCGATCTGCTACACAACACGGTTCATTTCTCTGCCGCCAAGAGAAGGGAAGGGTGATACCTCTTTTTCTTTCACATTTTAAGTTCTGCATTGTATCAGTGAAGGAGAGCACAGTTATCAAGTCACAGAATGACCTGAACACACACAGAAAGAAGTCACAGCAATAATAATGGCTAAGGGATTTCTACTAAGCTCTCATTATATTTATACACATATACACACATGCTGTATTTTACCATGATGGGAACTTACTATTTTTATTTTAAAATAAACTTTCTTTCAAATTTACAGCCTAATGCTCTTAATAGTTTGATTTAACTCCCTTTACCAGAATATCAGCATACTGGAGTCCCTTGGAATAACCACGGATAACTATGATTCGTACGCTAATATAAACGCAACATCAAAGAGTCAGTGTGAGGAAAAATAAAATATAAATCTTTTGCTTTCAATGAACATCTGTTCTCAGGGGGGCAAGGTGTCATGATTTCTGTCACTCTTACTGGAAATAAATATAGCCACATCATCTCTTTCTGCCTGCTGTATGCTTTTACATATGTTTTTTGTTACCCCATAACCTGAATATGCAATATTTTCAGTACGCCAACAGTATTTGCATTCATTTGACCTGAAGCTCAGCTGGGAATAAAATCCTCAGTTAAAAAAACCCTAAATCCAGGATGGAAATGAAAAGTATTTTCTGGATAAAGCACGCTCTCTCAGTTAGTGTGAACAACAGGATTTAGAAAAGTGTTTTGCTGCATCCCTGGATATTTTAAACCGTTGGAATCACAGAAGCTAAGAGTAAACAGTAGAAAAATCTCAGATGGTGAACTTCCAGGTGCAGAGACCTTTGTGATCTTCAGCATAACCTCTCTATCCTAGGCCTAAAGCTACTAAAAAGCTGGAATATTCCAACCAATGCCACATTAGTTAGCTGTGTTTCTTCATCTGTACTTCATAATCTGTGCTAATTTCTGGTTTACTTCCAGATGACACCTACAAGAAACTGTCTGATTATATCTGATTTAGGCACAGAAGACAGGGACAAAAGAACCTGTTGGTTTGCCATCCAGGTTGGTTCTTTTTAACCACACTTGCCTGTTGCATTTTTTGCCTTTGCCATCCATCTGTTCTAGTTGGAAATGGTATGTGGGAAAAGCACCTGGGACACTTGTTTGAAAAATAACACCTGAAACACAAAGGAATTAAAAAAAGCAGAACAGAAATAGAGGGTGGTTTAGGATGAATATCCATTCTGTTCAGTGTAGGGAAACTAGAAGCTCAGTCACAGATGGACTGTTAACTGTCAACAACATTTTTAATATTGTGTCCAGTAAGTCTTCTTAAAAAAGGTCCAGATGATGTTCCCAAAGAGGTAATTGGTGTTTTTTTTTTTCTTTTTAATGTTTTGACATCAGAGAGTATAAGTGTCTTATAAATCAAACATAACTTGCTTTTTAGACACTCTTGCAAGACAGAACTTTTCCTAGAGTGTTATGAAACATTTTGTTCCCAGGTATTAATACTAAATATGGCCACATGTTAACGAAGCTTTGGGAAATGTTCCCTGTTTTTTTCTTTCCTGAATGCACGGTACAAATAGAAACACTTCTACCTCCTAAACAATTTTTCTCAAGTTCTAATGGAAAACAAGACCAGTAGGTATTTAAAGGTAAGTATTACAGTCAAAGTGTTGCAGTTTGAGAAGCTTTCTGTAATGCTAAGGGGTGAACTACACTTTCTACTATATTAACAATCTTTTAAAGAAAAGCTAGAAAGAGGCATATTCATTTTAAGAAAAGTAGGTATCCTTCCAGCTAACAGTCCAGTTCCTCCTTTAGTGCTTGTGAGGGAGGAACTTCCTGGAGCTGGACACTGCTGTTAGCCTTCCCCTTAGTACCCAATATCACTGCGAGAAAGGCAAACTCCCTGGACAGGAAAACATCCTCCCACCCAGTCTTTTCTAAGCACTCCTTCATCTTCCTGGCTGCCACAGCTTGCTGCTTAGCTGCTGCCCTCCAAACGTGATGTGTTCCTATTCCATGTCAAGGACGTGTGAGATATACCCAGCCATGCCAGAGAGTGTATTTGCCGTACATTTCACACATCCTGATCCACAGCGGCTTCATGAACCATGCTGGCGCTCCTGTTCATCTACAGAGTAGATTTTCTGGTTAGCGCTAAGACAGGGGATGGTCACGCACCCCAGTGCTGCCAGGTTTGTGGTTACAAAACAGCAATGCTTTTTAAATATATGTCAAACTGTAGCCTTTTTTCCAAATTGGGAAGGTGCAGAACTGATGTTTTTGACATAAATGTTTGGGACCCAAAGCCTGCAGCAAAACACACGGTTTCTACAGCTTTCTACTGTCCTACTTTGCTAAATGACCTGCTGAACTGAAGGGAGCTTTTTCCTAATCCACCAATAGCAGCTGGCTGCCTTTCCCCCCCTCCAACTGTTCAGTCATTTTACCGACTTGAAGTTATGGGAGGAAAATAAAATGTCAATAAATGAAGGTCTTGGCATTCATTCTGTGTGTTATTTGCTAGCAGCACTAAAAGGGAAAAAAATGGAACTAGGCTAGGCAGTCTAGAGGGAAACTGTGGAAATGACTTGTAACTAAGAGGATGTGACCCTCTGCATAATTCATAATCATTAGTCTAAGTGACACTTCTGCAGGATGTGCAGTAGTGCTCTCCAATACGACAGGTCTGAGCCCAAATGGCCCACTCAGCAGCAGTCCGTTTGTGATCAGATTTCCCTGAAAGACAACTCTCAAAGCTACATTTGCTCTGTGTACGTGTATATGCATGCTTTTTTTTTCCAAGTAAAGATGCTGGCTCAGCTTCATCATGTGTGCAATTTAAGGGTTGCTCAAGTGATTCTTTAAAACTGCATAAAGGCAATTCTGCTGTGCCTTGGAGACAGCATTGCTGTAATGTTCTGTGCATACATCTGCATGATTTCTCAAAGCTAATTCAAATTTAATGCATTGGTAATTCCTTTTCTGCAGAAGTCACCCAGCAGTAATCTGAAGGTTACAGAATGATCTTCCAGATCAAATAACACTTCTAAAAGAGTATAAACCAGGAGGCAAGATTATAATGGGTAGAATTAGACTTTCAATGAGTCACTCCACCCTCTTTACAATCCTAAACATAGCAACCTGGTGTCAAAAGTATTTTTAGAAAGTGGAGCCAAAAGAAAGGTATAGTGTTTAAATCAGCTACAAGACAGTTTACAGCACTGTATTGTCAGAGGGACATCATAACAAAGGCTTGAATCAGTGGGATCTTTAAGAAACAGGGGATTTATCCGTTTAAATGTGCACAGAATTAAGGCATTTGGTTATTTATGGAATTTAAACAAAATATGGAGACTATCAAAACTGTTTATGGAAAATGTAAATTATTCACAGTTACATTTTGATGTAAATTGAGCCTAACCAAATGAAGAAAAAAAATTACACTCCTCTTGGAGTTTAGACATCACAGTACTAATGGGCCATTAGTTTCCATTTCATCCAGGCAGGCACTTACTGTAAAATGTTACCATGTTGGACTACACTGAAGCAGCAAGTTAAATGGGTTTGCTTGACAATGACCAGTTCAAAAGAGAACAAATCTTGTTTCTTTTTGGACAGCTGCATTGCAATTTAGTCCTTCTTAGCCTCATATTTGACCACAACAACAGGCAAGTATAAATATATAATTAGATTCCCTGAACCCTATGACTGTTTCCTAAGCTGTAGCTGGATCAGTACAAACATGTTGCACCCAGCCCCTGTGGCTTCGTTATGAGATACAGCTGGCAAGCTGGAAATAAACCTAAAAACCGAGCAGTCATGCAAAGTACATACTCAAAAACACAAAACCTAGTTGTTTTTAATTTGGACTGTCCTCCCTTCTCCGATTTATTTCAAGCAATATTCATTTGCAGTTCAGTCCAGAAGATATTCCTCAATGCCCTCCTCAACCCTTACTACATATCCTGAAGATCAGTGTAGCCCAGTTTATTCACTGTCCCCTATGTATTTCCACAGGAGAGAGAAGCTGCATCTTTCCACTGCCTCTGCTGTATACTTATCGCCACTTACACAAGCTGGTCTGCGGTTTAGGTAGGCAAGAAACTTTGGTCATCTTGGACTGCTGTGGAGAACATTTAAGAGGTCAGTATCTCTCATTGAAAATAGTATTCTGCAGTCTATACCAAAGGGACCTGACTTTTCAAAGGAGGCTGATTCCAGCTGGCTTCTTCTGGATTAACACTGTTTGTGGAAAAAGAAAAGACTTTTTCAGCTGAAAGAATTAAAGAACAGGTGGGGCAAACCAAGATCCAACACTGTTGTGGGGTGTCCTATAAGTTTCTGAAAAGCATATTTCACTGTAGTGTCTACCTCCACACCTCAGAACAAACACACCTATAGACATGTTAAAATGAACTTACACTAATTGAGAATAATATGACTAAAAATCCCTCCTATTCAGCCACTGAAAGAACTAATGTTTCCAGGAAGTGGCCTTTTATTAGCAGCATTGATAACAGTTGCCAGAAAAAACACCACATCTATTTCCACATTAAAGTAATAATAATAATAATAATAATAATAATAATAATAATAATAATAATAATAATAATAATAATAATAATAACAATAATAAAGGTTTCCAGTAACTTGTGCTTAATCCTGCTTA
>VZSZ01008113.1:216975-270678 GCA_013398815.1 Ibidorhyncha struthersii
TTATACAGTTAAACACTAGAAGTACTTAGAAAAGAGATTGGGAAAATCATCCCAGAGAAAGAAAAAGTCAAGATACTTTTATATGTATCAAAACACCCACATGAGTAAAGTTATGACACTTAACAGTTGTATAAAGTAGTTCCCTATTCCATAAGGAGTTTAGCTTTCTGAGAAGTGGTACTTAATCACTATTGGGGCAGAGTCATAAAGATTTTCTCCTGCAGTTATGCTGGCATATGCCAGTCCAGATTGGCATACTGCCATCCATTCTTACCTTACTCAGACACTTTTATAGCTACCTACTCAGTTATCTAATTCAGTTTTCCATTTGTAGTAGCTTCACATAAAACTAAGGCTGCATAATTATGTCTAACTCCATTATGCAGAGACATTGATAATCTTTTTTTAAAAAATATATCTCCTGTAGATTCCACACAGACCTTACAAAGTTGTGAATTTTCTGTTGTTTTTAAACACTGTCAAAATGACCTTGAATTTTTTCCTAAGGTTATGGGTAGTGAAAACTTATATTACTACCCTTAACTTTCAGCAGCACATCAAGTAGGGTATAAAAATGCTTTTTAGATCATTTACAAGAGATGGAGATCTGAAGCCTCAGACTGGAAGAAAAAGTCTAACATGCAGGGTAGAAAGATGTATCCGGCTAGTTTGGACTCAGAATAGAAGTTTACCCCACTGGGAGCAAGTGTACTGCCAACAAGCCACACATGCATGATGAATGAGACAGTAAAAATGTGCTTATGGAAGTGTGATGACAGTTCTGTGTCCATAAGACATCCATCCCCAAGGTACACTTGTGCATCTGTTATATATTTTGATATTGTTTCTTCTTCAGCTTCAAGTTATTTAAGAAGGTGAGAATCTATGCCCAAAAGGCCATAAAGAGAGAAAAGTTAGCAGGGGCCATAAGGCGACAACATGAGTGGCTAGAAAGATTTATCATCGGGAAGAGCAGACAATATTGTAAATACCCGAGAAGACTCCACAGCAGATGAAGGCAGCTCTGCTGTTCACTCTCCCATTATGTCAAGGGTGAATTATGTTTTCCCCCTTATTGTGCACCCCCTCCAACTCAGTGCCCCGTCTGCTCTTCTCACAGAACAGAGCCTGGTGATTTTCCAAAGTGCAGCAGCCTCCTCTGCAATACTCGGTTTTCTTTTTCTTTCTCGCTACTTCCAAGACTGGCAAAAAATAAACAGATACTAAGTCTTCTGCAAGAAATGTGAAGTCTGTATTTCCTCTGCTAGAACAGGCAGGTGCAAATGGGAGTAGGAGGTCAAGATAAAAGGCAGCAAAAAAAACCCAACAACCAAACCACAAAGGAAAGTGTTTCAATACCCTATAGATTATTATGCAGCACTTCATGCTGGTTATACAAACTCCTCAATTCTACTGACAAAGCTTGAGCCTAAACGGTTACAGCATTCAATGCCCTGCTACTCTGAGGTCAGCATGACCTGTCCCTCGCATACAAATGAATGAGTCTTTAGCCCAGTGCCTGGGTTGGTTGTTTTCTGCTTAGAAGACAGTGAATACACAAAGCGCAACATCCAGGACCATGCTGTAGAGTTTGTCTGCAGCAACTGGAAAGAAGCCTTGGTCTCCAGAGCTTAAACAGAACGTGCTAGAAGAAATGAAAATTTAAATCAAATGATAGAGATGAAAGGAGTTCAAAAAGACAGAGCACATGACAACAAAACAAACGACCCAGCAGCAGAATGACACTCTGGATACATGGAACGTTTTGCAGTGTAAAGAATGGGAAGTTCAGTATACTTTGTTAACCAAGAGACATGCTTTGAAGCTTTGTAGTACACTATGAACAAAGCTAAAGAGCCATATCCTGCCATGAAGCCAATTTGCATGTAGGGCAGTTCAGAAACAGATATTTACGGGAACTCAGCAGGTTAGACGTATCACTACCTCAAACCAGATGCTAGTTCAAGGTAAAATTGAACTTGTGTACATGATACATAGCTGCCCAAGGACAAAGAATTTACGTATCCACAGCTGACCCAGATACGACAGTCTTCTTCCACCTTAACTGTTTTTCCTTGCCTCAGCAGCTAGTGTAACAAAGTTTCTGTGGCTCCACTGCATCCTGCTTATGCTGAGAAAGCTGCACCAGCTTCATCGGGACTAGGATAAAAGCTGTCAGTGCTATACAAGATAATTGTACTGTACTAAAGAGTCAGACCCATTAAGTCAGTGTATAAACGAATCAGCTGCTGTTCTGACTTCTTTATGCCAAATAAAAGCAGCAGTGGCAAAATAACTTCTCTCTCTGCAGCCTAGAAGGACAAACTGTTTAGGACCAATATTCAAACACTTAATTTTATGGGAGATGAAAACAATAAAAAATAATAAAAAAAGGATGCATTTTAGCAGCTTTTGTGGTAGGTGTGAGCATCAAGGTGTTTGCAAAGAGACGATACTCTTTTAGGACAGCTTACATACTGTAGCTGCCAAAGGGAAAACCCAAAACTTTTCCATATATTTATTTGCAGATATGGGAAATTAAAATCAAATGTAGGTTAAGAACATCCACCATTCTCACCACAGCTGCTTCAATGTCTTAATGCGTACCACATTGCCAGTTCATAGGAAAAGAAATTGGCAACTCATTTATGCAGTATTCACTCTCCCCTTCTTATGTTTGGCAGGGCTTCTCCTCTCCTGGAAAGCAAGCCATAATACTCTATTGTTGTGCAGAAGCTGAAAATATAAACATCAGCCTTTTCTTTCATCAGTTAAAAGAAGGTAGCAGAAAACTACTGCTGACTGGGAGAGGTAGAGCGAAGAATGATTCAACCAGCAAAATGATGAGGCAGATGTGATGTTTATAGGAGCAACCAAAGGAAGAACTCTCTCATTAATGTTAAAAAAGGTCCTTTTGACATGTGCTTTCTAATAATTTGTTTAATGACCTAAAGTAGTCTTCAGAACTGGGTGGACTGTGCCCCATTGCAGAAATCAAGTATTTTCAGGGAAACCATAAGTATAAGTCAACACAAGTGTGAAACTATTCCTTGTAGTTAAAAGTCAATATTATTCCTGATATAAGTGTCTGATATTCACCACTGTGACAGGAAGACGTGCTTTTAGGACAGTATGATTTCATGTGCAGGTGTTACATATTCATTGTGTAGCAAGTAAAAATTTACAAAAGCTATCTGTGTCAAAAATACTAGCTGATAGTACAGTGACTGAATTCAGTCTATACTCACAACTTACATTTAAAATGCTCCAAGTACAAATATTAATTCTGCAAAAACATGGCTTAAGTATTACACCAGGGCCCACAAGAAGACCATCTTTCCATTTAAATAAACTATGAAACACACAGATGGCAATCGCCTTCGGGAAACTAAATAGCAGTGTTGCAATAATAAAGTGTTAGAGCAGGTCATGTTGAGAAAAAACATGCTTTAGATAAGTCAGCAGCAGTTCCCCTAGTCACTGCTGGAACCTGGCGGCCAGATGTCTGAAGTTACACAGAGACTCAGAGGGCTACCTGGCTTGGGAAAAAAGAATGGGATTACTACAACAAGAAGGGAGCAACTGGTCTTTTTAAAAAAAAAAAGTTTTTTGTCTTTACCCAAAAAAAACCCAAACAAACAAAAGCATATCATATCACAGGCTTTGTGTGTAAAGTACAGAGAAAGGAAAATTCTTGAATTCTTTTAAGCCTATAAGAGGTATAATGAGATGAAGAACAAAGGAGGATGACTGTGGTTGATTGATTGGATGGAAGGGCACAGTGTGAAACTTGGTCCATTTTTTTCTTCCAACCACAATCTTCCAACCAAGATCTTCTGGAGAAGGCAGCCAGTAAGATCTGAGCTAACTGTAACCACATTGCTAAACCATCTACAGAACATGACCTTAATATCTGAACATAGCATTCTGCATGTGTTCTCCCTGCAAAAGTCAGAAAAATGACAAGAAATTAGATTTTTCCCAAAGAAGTGAGGAAATGGTCTTGTGTCTTAGATATTAGCAAGGTCAAGCAAAATGTGTTTATGGTGTAGCTTGGGTTTCGGTATTTAAAGAGTTTTAGCATAGCATACCTCTACTTCATCTCATGTATACATCCAAGAAAACATCAAAATATTTTACCTAAGCTAAACAAGACAGGGTTCTGCAGTTTCACTATGTCAGCAAATTCTCTCTCTCAAGAACTACAAGTTTTTCTCCTCGCTCTTAGACTAGATTAGGAGGTAGGGTTTTCCCCTACTTTTCTTACAGTTCCTCCTAGACGCTCTCAGCGAGTTAGCGTAACAGTCACACTAGCAACAAAATATGATACATACAGAGCACTTTCTTATTGACAGATGCCTGTTCCACAGCCACATTAAGAATAATGATCATCAAGGAAACTCTGTTTTAGTATCTTTCTAACCTATGTGTAATAGGAGATTTGGTGGATCCCAGTGGCACATTCACCATTATGTTGAAGCAAAAACAACTCTGTGATGGAACAGTTTGCTGGGAAAAGATGGCTTGCGCTGGATTAGTTATTGACTGAGAGTTCTCAAAACATCTTACATGATGAAGTTGCTGCCATATCTGCAACTCCTTCCTGGTGTCACACCTTTTTCATGGTATGCTCAATAAAACATCGTGGATTTTCTAAATGTAACCTTTCTTATAGTGGTCAATGTTCTGGGTAAATCAGATTTCTGAAGATCAAAAGCATTAAATTTCACATGAAAAAAAGTGAAGTATTTGACAAGGAAGTGCAAAGCAAAATCAGTATTTTGTTTCAAAGAATTTGGTTGTTCATTCCCTCACTGCTGAGATTTCCGTTATTTTAGGCACTCATCTTTATGATGCTGTTAAGTAAAACAGAAAAAAAGGCTGCAACATATTTTTTAACATGAGGCTATTTATTGATTAGAAAAGTTCTACTTGAATTTGAAAAAGTCATTTAGAAAGAAATTGATAACAATGATTGGTCTAGTTAATAACTATGCAGAAAATAATTATACATTCAAACAGTGTTACTTTTTTAGAACTCTCTTAAACAGCAGTGGCAACATGCTGATCTCACTGAAATCAAACCATGTTCCCTAGAGAATGTCCGTAAGTCAGGATTTCATCTCAACTTCTAACACTTTGCAGGGTTAAGGACCTGTTCTTTACTGTTTGTCACTTGGGACGTGTGACTACTTATTTTCAAAGAAACAGTTTGTCTGCTTAAGGACATCTATATATGCTTGTTGTATGTTTGCTTGTTTAAATGCAAGCATTCTCGGATGACTGCTTAGGACTATCTACTGAGCTCACACTAAGTGAAATCTAGTTGAAGCCAAATGATTCCCAATTGAATCAGTTTAACCCAAAGCCATTTGTTCAGTTCTGGCTGACACAGGGTAACAGTCATTCTTCCTCATGTAATGCTTAAGCAAAGGGGGTGGAGGCGAGAGGAAAAGAAGAAAAGTCACAACCTTGTGAGCATTCTCAAAGTGTGAATGTACGATACTATTTCCATCAAACAGCTTATATTTAAAATATAAGGCAGTAACCACAGGGAAAGAAAAAGCCCTGTATAATCTCTGTGCTGTTTCCATGATGATTGACTGCGACTTAAAATAGCTGGAGGTTATTAACACTGTAAATCTTTCTGAAAGAGATTTCAGTTGCATTCAGAAAAAAATCAGCATATCATGGATCTAACATAAATTACAGACTTTCAGGCTATGTTAGAATAATTAAATCATTTATTATACCCAAAGTTATAAGACTGACTTTACAAGCCACCCCTCCCCACAGCCGATGCCCCCCCCAAATCTCTAACCAGTTGATCAAGTCCATCTAGTCCTCCAGCCTGGCAAACTGATTTTTATCCTGCAATATTTTTAAGTTAGTGGAGCATTTTTGCATGAGAGTGAATAATTTCTTTGTGGAGAATTTTATGGATGAGTCAAAATTAATCTACACTATTAGTAATAATTGGAAAAATACTGTGACTTTTCACTATAAAAGCACGTCTTATTTTTGCTAAGGTCCTTAACTTGACCATACTTAAGTATGAAATTAACTTTGCACCTGTGCTTCCATTGTCTACGTTGTTAGTCACATATGAGAAATGCGCTCCTCAGAGGAGTCGTGGTTAGAGGCGTGAATTAGACCCAAATGTTTTTAATGAATGCCACACTTTGACATGTTGAATATACCAATAATATACAACTGAAGGAAGGTTAGAAGCTCTGCGTATAAATTGTTTCTTTTGCGTTAAATTCACAATAAACACTGTTACGTCAATGCAAAATTAACTAGATGGTGTGCTGGAGCCTGTGAGATTAGAAGGGTGTAAAAATCCCTTCAGACATGAGATCCTAAGAATCTCCTAATTACATTTTACAATTCCTCCGTATGATGCTTGGGATATTCACCCAGGGCATTTTTCATAAGAGATATGAATAGAAAAATAAAGGCCTAATTCAGGCTCCCCACTCCTCCCTGCCCCAGCTGCTTCAGACTTAACTAGACTAACTCAAACACTTAGTACCTAACTATATTTTTTGTTAAAAAATCCCTCATTTCCACTTTATTGTACCATAAAAGTTATGTAATTCATATGAAAAAGGATTTGAGGTGCATAAATCAATGTCTTACAAAATATAGAAAATATCATTGTAGCAGTACTGAAACATCAATTGGATTAATAAAATCAATATGTTTACACGTTCCATTTTATTTACTAGTAAATAATAATTAGAACTTCTAACCAGGGATGCCTTTATAGCGGTTTCTAAAGGACAAGTTTAGAATTTTTTAGAAAAGTTTTTTAGAAAAAAAAGTTTTTACTTCCATTGTAAAGCTGAGTTAGTAGAAACTTGAAATGTAATTTAATGATTGACCGAAATGCACAAATTGTCGCAAGCATTTCACAGTAATAAGTTAAAATGTACTTTAAAAATATTGCTAATAATTTAAAACACACTTAAAAAATATTGGTTAAAATAATTCTGAAGACTGATGTTTTACTGTGCTCTTCAGAACTTACAGAAATACCTTTATTTTTCATACACCAAGTATCCTTATTTCCTATTTTAAAGTTTTCAAAAAGGAGAAGACAAACTTGGAGTGAAATCAGTATAGGGAAATGCACATAAAGAGAGCTCATGCTGGGTGAACTTGTACACAGGAAAATGTTGACACGAAGAGAGGTTGGTAAGATTCAAAGTAGAAACAGCAAATAGTAAAATACCTCCTCTTAATCCCATCTAAGTCTTCCCCACACCACTGGGGAGGCAGAAAGAATACAACAAAGTTACATATAAGAATGAATTTTACACACTTCCACACAGTGTAATTGTGGTATTTTGAAAAGTGTGACCTGACTTTACAAGCTGAGTACTGAGGAGTCATCAGCTGTGTAAACACTAGTCTTAACCTTTTGCTTGGACTCCCACAACTGTTGTTTCACATATTTTAATTACCTGACTATTTCTGTTCATTGATTTTCTAAGTACAAAGCATATATAAGGTCTAAACTGCAGGTCCCATATTAAATAATTAATACTAATATTCTGGGCTTCTGAAAAACTCCTCAGTTCTCTTAACTGCTTGTGAATTTGTTTTATTTTCCACCATGATACAGTTTACAGTGAAATCTATCACACAGCAAAAATCTGGAAAATGTAGATGAAAAACAATGAGGGACTTGATGTGCAACAGAAGTAATCACTGTGAACTATCGGAGTCGATAACGCTTCAAAAATCAATAAGAGAAAAATGTTACTCTTTTTAAGTGTCATATTACAACAATGTTTTGCTGAAAACTGTTGTCTGCATCCAATTTAGGAAGGCATCTGCTCATGTTTGCTTAAAACAAAAGGGTGGTTGACTTAATGAATTATTTACAGGCGTGCAATATGGCAACAGTATCATTATGAACTCTCTTCTAAGATCTCCTCTGGCTACTCCTGGCAGGGTGTCAATTTGCTTGTTTTTATGGTAGGTGCATGAAATTATGGAGCTATTCTCTGAAATGAGATTCTGCTATTCTACTTGCTAAATGTTAGCAAAGTCAATGAACAAACCGCATCATCACTACCTCTCTGGGAAAGGGCTTGCTTCTTAAAAAGAGAACAGTGTTCAGAAAAACAGTTTTAAACCCAAATTTTTGAAGTAGATATGCAGAGACTTACCACAAATATGTAGTTTCCTAAAACTACCATGTTTTAGAAAGTATTCTTGACAGTAACAAAAGCTTGTCAGTAGCTTTTAAGAACAGTCTTTTAACTGCAAGGATATTTTTATGAACTTACTTTCTTCTATGGCAGCATTTTAAGGGCCCAATTGGCAATCACACCAGCATTACTGACTCACAGAAGCCAGAGGAACACAACTACTTGCTACCAAGGATCAAGGAGTATGAGGACTTTTTCTGAGCTGCAATGGATACAACTTTCAAATCACTTGGGCTACTGAAGCGTCTAGACCTCAGGGCAGCAAAGTTTAGAGAGGCCCCCCTACCATTTCATTCCAACAAATAAGGCAGAGAAAAAAGGGCTTAATGAAAATATCCCACACTTGCATGAACCCATCAAGCAGTTACTAATAGATCACTATAGAAATAGAAAAGAAAAATCAAGTGGGGATTCCCCAAAGCTCTGCTCTCAATCTCATACTATTTCAGTCACTAATGACCTATATAATGGAGTGGGGCATAATTAGTACATCTGAAGATGACACCAGGCTAAAAGCAGTTGCAAGTGCTGGAGGGCAACTTTAGAATGCAAAATGATCTTGACAAACTGGATAAATAGCTGAGGGGATGGTGTGGTGGTGTGGAGGAGGAAAGAAAGAAAGAAAAGGATTACAGAACATTATTCTTGTCCTTTGGTAGGAACAATGAGTCACTCAAATGTGGGACAGGGAACAACTGCTCAGTGACAGTACTGCACAAAAGGATCTGCAGGTTATGCTTAATTATAAGTAGAATAGCGTTCTGTCACTGCAAGAAAGACAAATTATGAGGATGCACACACTTCTGCTCAGTGCTGCTACCATCTTAGCTCTGTTTACCTCACTCCCCGAAAGACATTTTTCTAACGTGTCTCCAACCGGTCTGTAAGAGAAACCTAAAAAACATGGCTTTTGAAGACCGAACTAAATGTATTACATTATCCTGAGGAAAAACAGACAAAGAAGAAGAGCCCAAACCTTCAAAACTTTGCACACTGAAGTAGTTTTCATGCACATGAATAATCTAGTTTAAAATCAATATTCTATCTATTCAGTTAAATTCGACAATTTTTGTCGTAATTCTTGACTTATTAGTTACCAGATTTGAAAGAAGCATGCATTATAGCAGAGCTTCTTAGGCACTCATCTGAGGAGACAACAGGCTAGAAAGTGCCAAAACCTGGTGTTTATATTGTACTTTGTACACAAAAATTAAACACTGACTATCAAAAAGTTACTTTGCTCCTTTGATGGCGAAGCTGTTTGCTCAGAACTTCTAATACAATGATAT
Source organism: Ibidorhyncha struthersii (assembly GCA_013398815.1). Taxonomy (NCBI): domain Eukaryota; kingdom Metazoa; phylum Chordata; class Aves; order Charadriiformes; family Charadriidae; genus Ibidorhyncha; species Ibidorhyncha struthersii. The sequence goes on from VZSZ01008113.1 coordinate 226,487, forward strand.
GACCCAGGAGACACTGCATCATCTCTCCTTAACAGCTGTTTTGCAGCAAGATACCTCACAGGAGGGGAAAAAAAAGAAAAAGAAAAGACAAAAGAAGGGAGGAGGGAGAAAAAAGTGTGAAGAAGCCTCAACTCTTTTGTAAGCCTAGAAAACATGGAAGCCATATTTTTTTTTGAGTGCACCTGTTCGTAATTGGTTTAATAAACACTGTGGTTTTACAAATTACCTTTGTGTGTCCAGCTGGGGTGATAAATTGATGTTCCATATTAACACAGACCTTATTCATCTCATTTGTGCTTAATGTCACTTGTTTTCTGACCCAAGCAGTATGCTTGTTTCTCTTTGGTTTAAATCTTCTGGGAACTATAGCATTTCCAAAACAGCCCTAAAGTCACGTGGAAAAGATTTCATGGATGCTATCAACTCGCTGTATAATTGGTTAATCTGGGCAGGTTCTGGGTGACATTGTGTTCTCTGTGCTGAGGTCTTTTGTCTGCAGAGAGACAAGGACAAGAAAGCTAGTACTTGCATGTGTCTGGCATCCAGAATGAACCAATTTCTCTGCATTTATTACACACCAGTAATGTACTGTGAGAGAAACTGCAACTGTGCTTTTCCTCTGGGGGACAAAAACCTGTCAACTTGACAAGTCTATGGTCAGTTTGAATAACATACGAGTAAATGGGTATTTTTCAGAGCTATGAGAGGGCTTTAACTCTTTTAAGGGAGACAGAGCTGAGAAACTGCAGTGGAATATCCCAAAACACAGAAGAGGCACCTGATTAGCTCTTATTATAGACTCCAAGGAATGAGCTTTAATGTTGATGTGCAGTGCTAATGTTAGGAAGCTCCTTATTTTGTTATTTCGAAAAAATAATTTTCTCTGAAACCCTCTTAAAAGACTCTTCCCGTATCTGATTCAAAAGGGAGACATTCTAGCTCTAATATTTGCAGTTTAAAAATTTATCAAATACAGGTTTTAACTGTGATATAGACTATGTTTATCACTGCAGTATTTCCATTTTTTTCAAAAACCCTATTTGAACATAAACAGGTCAGAGGATTTTTAGGTTTGTAGAGTAGGGATAACGCCAGCTCTGTTGTTTAGGTGTATTTCAGCACAAAGCATGAAGTTCAGAACGCTTATAAACATAACATGTTATTTCAGTTAATTTCCCCAGCACATAAAGATGTGTTTCCATTTAGCATTGCTAATAATGTCAGTTTGTGACAAGGGTAGGTAGATTGTAGGTTGGACTCAATTTATTAAGTGGGAGCCTAGCTCATGCAGCCTTCAGCAGTTCCAGACTTTCTGCTTAGCTACAGACAGTGTAATCATTCTTCCCCTTACAACAGCACTAAACTTGGTTTTTGAGAAATGCATTATATTTATGAAGAGAGAGGAAGAAGAAATAGAGAGAACTGCTTAAGAATAACAAATTAAATTATCTTTATAGTTAGAGTACAACCCTGCACCTCCTGTGCTGCTGTAATCTTAAAGACGTTCCTTGATCTATCTTCAGTGAGGAATTGTACTCTTCTAACAGTGTGCTTATCTACACTGCTGGGATCCCAGGATGACCATCAAACATAGGCAATATGAACATCTGGATGTGTCTGACAGAGGTACCTGGGGCTATGTGACAGGACATTAACTACTTAGTAGGTTGATATCATTGCCTTCCCAGGGTTCAGCAAGGTTTTACAGTCCCAGGGATGCCAATGCCTGCCCCTAATGATGGCTGTATTCTCTTTGTGCTCTTGGCAGCTGTACTTCAGCAGTGTTTCTAGCCAACACTTCTGCTGCCGTTATTTATCTTCTCAATATGTGGCAGTATATCAGAGAACAAGCCTTGAACTCTTTCAGACTGTTTGGTCAAGAGTATGCTGTTTGTTGATTAATATGCTTTCATAACTTGGTCTTCTTAAACAGGCAAAATGAATATACCCAACTTATGTATGGGGATAGACATAATGCATCCTGTGGTTCTGAACCATCTCCTTTATGCTTTCACCTCACAGCACAATGTCTGTCTTTAAGCTGTTTTTTCTCCTCCCTCTGCCCTCATCTGCCAGCCCCCATTTTGAAATTTCCAATGTAAAACAAGACATTTGATGTCTGGAAGAACCTGAATGGCCTGAAGGTTATGTCAGAAGGAAACATTAAAATATCAAATCCAGTGTTTTCTTAAGTAAACTTAAATCTTATGTGCTGCTTTCTCAGGCACTTACTCCTGTGACATGTACGTGAGCTGTGGCACCAGTGCAGTAGGTCCAGAGGGCACGGGAGTTTTGGGAGGTGATGTGGAGACAGTGCCTCTGCATGAGCCTGGCTCAGCAAGCGCTGTGCATGCTGCCGCCTGGTTGTTGGTGGGAGCTGCCTGCACCTTGCAGACTCCTCTATCAGCACTGCCACTGCACTCAACCCTGGTGCAAGCAGCAGTCTTGAGTTGGGGAATTTCACTTAATCTGCTGCCAAACAAAATTCTGGACCGATTCCGGTGTTGAGGGTAAGAGATGTAAGAATTTACACATACACACTGAGGCGAACACCTGTCCTCCCCTATCCCAACTCTCAGGTCCCCTTGTTTGCACAGGTTGCAGGGTCCTCCATGGCACCTAATGGCTGTCCGTGGCCTGGTACAGGTTCCCCATGGCTGCAGTTCCTCAGAGGTGTCCCTGTCCTAGCATGTGTGCGCCGTGGTCACAGTCATACCCCTTTTGGCACATTATGCTCTCCCTAGAGTGCAGCTTCAGCCCTGGCAACTGAGGTCTTTCTTAAATACATCTTATCAGGGTCTGCCTGTGCTTCTCTGACTGACACAGTCACGGCTCAAGATGGGTTTTCTTTCCAGTGCTGTTTCTGTTGGTGTCAGTGGTGGCTGCAGCCAGGTGCCAAGGGCTCATGTGGTCCATGGCCTTCTTGCATACCATGCACTGTTGCAGCCCCCGCAACATAAACGTTGTTGCTGCTATCAATTCCTCCCTCCTTCCTTAAGAGAGCCTGTCCTGCCTCATACCAGGAGAAAAAAAAAAGAAAAAACGTGGCTGATTTAAACCTTTAGCAGCCCTGTTCTCTGTTTTCTGCCTGTCTTGTGTTTCCTGGGTGACCCTATAATGGCAGCTGAGGGCCTCCCTGGTGAAGGCCCCTGCATGTAATACAGCTTCCCAAGTAAATAAAGAAATAAAACTGTGCTTCCTTATCTCACACAGACGTTTTGAAGATGAGTGCACCCATGGAGATCTCTGACATAAGCACAAGTCTGTATGGGGAGGGCGGCTGAGTATTGCTGCCCGTCCCCATGAGGCAAGGCAGGGATCCCCCATGTGTGAGTCCCCTGGACAAATCCTAAAACTGGCATAAACCCAGGGGGTGGACTCCTCATGCAAACTAAAACCAGCTCCAACAAATGTTGTCAAATTTCTGTCTGCTATTAATCATGCCATTAGTTGTTTCTCAGAAGTCTTCAGGAAAGTGCATAGCTGCCATAGCCCCAAGCTGTCTTTTGTCAGGGTATCCATCTTTACATCTTTATTTTGATGCGATGTTGCTAAATCGCTAACAACAGCTGATGATTTGACTGTTGCTTTTATATTTATTAAGTTTGTAAGCTCAGAAACTGAGGATACAACCAAGTCCCAAAGATACAGAAATAGATAAGGACACATTATCATCAACAGAAGAGAAGAGAAATAATTACATCATGGATGTGAAGAAAGTAAGTTATTAAATAAACCACAAGAAATTTGCAAAGCCAAGTTTTGTATGCTTTACATATGCTTCTCTACAGAACTATATGATAATTTAAAAAATAGTTAAATTATGCATCTCTAGATGCTAACACCCCTCAGTTGACCTGATAATTGCTTGTAGATATCATTTAAGGAGTAGGTGTTGTAAAGTCAGTTGAAAAGGAAGAGAAGTTCAGAGCATTTTTGTGACACAGAGAGGAAGCTGGAGAAAACATGAAGCTGGTTGTGGCACGTGACTGAGAATGAAGGGTTGTAATGGAGGAGTGCAATAAAAAAGAGGTGGTGGGAAATAAGGGAGAATAAGTATCAGAGAGGAAATTGTAGAAATTAAAGAGTACAGGTAGGAGAACTTATAACAATCAGTGCAGAAGAACATCTGGCACCACTCAGAAAATTTCTGTGAAGAAAGCATTACATGCCAAATATATTGTCAGCTAAATGTCACAAAAATTTTAAAAAAATCATCTACCTCCTAAATTAATCACTAGTCACTTATTATGTGTGTTTGATCTCGGTTTCTAAATGTGTGAGAAAGATTTCATTGAGATTAATCTCAGAGATAATATGACATTATTTCTATTCTTTAGCTGGATATTTGTGAGGAAACATCTTCTGAAATGTATACATAATGAAAACATTTTCACAACGCTTTCCAGACTGAAATTAGCTTTTTACAAATATTTTACCAGAAATATCTACTACACAAATATACGCACAGTCTGTTTGCAAAGGAGGTCTGGTCTGTGTCATGTCTTTTTGAAATGCAGATACAAGAATACTTGAATAATAGAACAGTTCTTGTAATTTTGAAAATCTGAAATAGTCATAGAAATAATAAATCATTTCAGTACACGCACAGATGTTACCAGGGTGCCTTCTCTGCCATTGTTTTAATGTGAACTATTATTTCTTATATTTTCTATGAATCCAGACTATGATAAAAGCAAAAAGGAAATGAAAGATGAGGCTGATAGATGAGGCCACAGATCCTCAAGGGTTGTTTTTTTAAGAAAGAAGGATGCTCAATTTATAGGCAAAATTGTATTATGCCAGAAATGTTTTGGCACCATAATTATTTTACAATCACTACTTCATTTCTAAAATTTCTTGTAATCCCTTTTGTTATCTTAGGTCATTATATAATATAGCATATTCTGTAAAATAAATTATGAATTAAATACAAATTGTGCTATTTTGGTGTTTGAAGAGAAATAAAGGAGAGGGAGAAAGGGCTCAAGAAAGTGATTGCTGCTAAAGACAAAATCTTCCATGTTATTACTGCCAGTGATCACTGAATATAAATGCTTCTGCAACTTAAAATGCAGTGCTGAGGCTTTTAAATAATGTACTGTCCAGACATCAGTGCAGCAGATATCATATAGGTTGTTATGATTTTATTATTTCCCTAATTAATATTATAGCAATAACAATTTTGTCAGATTCCTAGATCCTGTTTCACGTATTTATCCTCCAAATACGCCTTTTAATAAGACTATTCACAGAATCAGATAGTATTCACATAGTACATCAGATCCAGCCTCCTGTACTAAAGTAAATACGCCACATGAATACTAATGATTAGTACACAGCAATTACAAAAGTCTATTGCAGTATAATGTACATCATGCTTTCTGTGCCTACCGTGATGAAAGCCATATCAACTGAGAGAAATAACTGTTCAGACATTCTCAGAACTTCTCAAATTAAAAAAACTTCCCCAAAATTGCTAAATTAAATTTAATCTGTGACAATAATCACAACACAGAAGCTTCTGCCCCTGAGCAAATATACTGTATGTACTCCATGTACAGTGGAACTACACTGGCTGGAGTCCAGCTAAGAATGTGCTACATTAATCAGCCCTGTAGCCAAAACACCACGCAATGCTGTTGCAAGTTAGTCTTGGGATAAATAGAAACGTCGTCTGTGTAAATGGCACTGCTTGAAGAAGTGCTCTTGTCATGTTGAATATATTGCTTTTCAGGGAAATAGAGTGGTCAGATGTGACATCAGGGTTATTAGCCCCTCTCAGGAACAGCTAAATTAACAGTGAGAAAAATTCTGTGCAATGATATAGTACATACATTATCCCCCATGGTTTGCAGCCAGGCTGCTCATGTGAAATATTTCAAATATAGCAAAGGGTATAAAGCTTCTTCCTAAGAATGCTAAAGTGTTAATATTAATGGAATATTTCATTTAAATGTCAAAAATAATTAATATCATGTTGAAATTGTCTAGTGAGGTAAAGAAACGTGAGTGATAGCACTTGACTTAGATACCTGTTTTCTGTACTGTTACCAAATGTTGATACTCTCAAAGGAATCATTGTAGCAAATGGTGTAAGAAAAATCAATATGTCCAAATCAGAGACAAGAATGGTACCCAGAGACTGATGAAATATCTTTATATCGATAACTTCTCGCAACAGCTTCCAATAAATACAGGATTATTCTGATGAATTCAGCAGGTAATATAAAGGCTTTATCTAGCCCTCAATGGTCAAGAACAGGATAGACAACAGTATATCATCATAAAAATTATAGCCTGTTCTCTGCTCAGGAAAGGTTTGCATCAGCCCACAGGTATTAGTAGAACTAAATAGAAGAGCATAACCTTGAAGTTGGGGCTGTGGAGGAAGGGAGAGAGTGATGAAAAAATATCTGTCTTACCAGAAAGTAAGAATAAGGTCCAGCTCTTGAGATGTAAAGATATAATTTTTTCCTATCCTGCTCCATCCTTCCTGATAATATGGAAGAGCAAAAACCTTTCATTTTCTTCCAGTAAGAAAAAAGATTGTTCTTTCTGAATTTCAGGTCAACAGTTCATAAAAATTCACACTAGACCAGACATTGTGACACAGAAAGTAGTCATGTCAGTCTTTGGTCAGGTTTCATTAGAACATGCTCCATTGCACCTCTTCTTTTTGGAGGATCAAAAAGCAGGAATAGTCAAGCTTTGAGGATTCTGCTTAGTGAAAGGATTGCACTGCATTATATTTTGTATGGTCCTGCTCATGGAACTTACAGATGAGGTCAGTTACTTCATGGACAATTTTTTCATATTTTGAAGATCAGAAAAGTCAACTGGGATAAATCAGTCTGAGTCTGCTAGTTCATGCTCGTGAAGGATTTTTATACTGAGAATTTTGTGGTGAATTAGCAGTAACAGGTAGCTGTAAAAAAAAAAGGAAGAAAAAAGAATTGCCTAAAAAGGTTTCACTATGCTAGAACTTGCAGACAGCTGTGCTTCTTCAAGTCTTTCAAGCTAGTTTTGCAAACATAAGAGATTCAAAATTCAAATACATCAAGAAAAATATGGTTACATTTATTTTAATTTCAGCCAGTCTCACTGCCAGAAAGTGAGTTATGTTTCCATCTCAAAAGAATCAAAGTAGGTCTTATCATCTTTTTTATTTCCCGAACTGCAAAACTATGAACCTTTTAGCAGGCATTTATGTTTTCACGTTTTCCATTATTTCCTGCCCTGTCCCCCAAAACCTGCAAACTTGCTGTAAAAAGGAAGAGCAAAACAACAGCTTGTTTTGGTGTTTCTCCTTCCTGCAACTTCTTTGGAGATATTTAAAAGCTGTCTGTACATGGTCCTGGGCAACCTGTTCTAGCTGACTCTGCTTGAGCAGGGGGGTTGGACCAAATGACCTTGAGTTTAACTATTGTGTGATTCTGTAACTTCAGATCATGGGTCACTTGATGAAATACCTGTGTGGTAAAGACCATGCAGGTACAAAAGTGCCCATGTGGAGAAGACATGTCAGCAAAATGCTGTCTCTTCCATCAGGACAGATGGATCAGCAAGTTGTGACCAGCTGTGTCATAATACAACAAACTAACCATGGGTGGAACAGGACTACTCTAGACAAGTTGCGTAATGTCTATCAGCCAAATTTTTGTTTTTTTTAAAGATGGTTTATATATTTTATTTCTTCCATTCTTTGCTGTGAAGGCAGCTACATTATCACAAACTGATGTTAAGGATGACAGGAAAAATGCATAACCCGTAAGAGAGGTGTTGGCATAGGGGCAAGATTTTTCAATGATGATGAGTTCCACAGTGTTTCAGCTTTTTTCTGCCTCTTCAACTTCATAATTTCTCCTAAAAAGGTTACATATATTAGCTTCCTCTTTATGATTTTGTTTTCCCATTTGTTTATGTGGAATTTGACAAAGCACTGTGATGCTCATGACTATTAAATAAATCAATCAATAAAAATTAGCCTCAAATAAATCATTTTTTTAAAATAATTAAGATCTTTTTCAGTTCAGCATATCATAATGCATATCATACCTTGATACAGCAGTGTGTAATCAAAAGAAAAATCTTGATCATTTTGTATTTCTGATTTCACTGCAGTCTCTCATGTCATTGGCATGCTGCACTTACTTACAACAGGAATTTGAGATGGAAGATATATGTTCATCCCCTCTTCTTCTAGCAAGCATAGCTAGAAAATGCTACAGTATTAATAAATGTATTTGTGTGTCAAATTCTTCTCTTCATGGAACTGAGAATTTTGAACATCAAAAAAATAATTGCGTTGTTCCCTTAGATTAGGTCTGTGTCTTTGAAATACACTGTGTTAGAATGTTAATTGAGTTTGACATAAGCATGGATATAAAATGCATCATGCCACTCAACTTACCAGCAGTGAAACTGATTACCAATTATAATCATTCTCTGCATGGTGACAGCATACCAAGATGGAAATGTTGAATATTTCAGTTTGCAATATTATCTGGGTTGTTTAAAGTACTGACTACGTGTCCTGAAACCAATAGAGGTAATTGGTATGCATGTAAGAGCTGGCAGGCTGAGCACATCACTTATTTATAGAGTCTTTTGATGTAACTCTGAGGAAAAAAAATGTTAATAAAACATGGTTCAAAGGAAAATTTACACTCACCATTATAATATGACATAAAGTACAAATTATTGTACCTAAATAACTGTTTTCTAGTGAATAGTGTTCCTTTTTCCTTTTATTGAACTAGTCCACTGAAACCTAACAGAAGGGGGGAGGGGAATATAAAGAACAAGAAGGCTATTAACTCTTTCCATTTTGTGATTCAGCTATCTGGAAATTAAGATACATACCCGAGACAGAGAGTGGAAAATCACTGGGTATGTCATTGCTTTCATAACCTTCTTATTTGCTCCACAAATTGGTTTATGGTCCTCTTAGGGCACGTTCATCAACAAACTCCATGTCAACAATTGATGTGAAGCTTGAAATGGACCAGAAAACAGGATATAGAAAGTAACATGGTGACCTCACTTGAAAGGCAGCAAGCCAGTTAAATTAACCTTCACATAAGTCTTTCTATTGCAAGGACACCATCAATCCTAACTTCTCTTCAAACAGGAAGACAAATGTAAAATCTTAAGATAATATTTACAGAATGCTTTGTTTTTGTCAAAACTGGTTGTAAAGCTTATGGCATCTATGCAAAAACAAGCTTTATATCATAGGCAAGAAAAACATAGGGTTTCTGGTAACCAGATAAGAAGTGGAAAGAGACACAATGTTAGCAAAAGTTGGTAAAAAGTGGTTTCAGTAAACTCAAAATTTATTTTCTATGGAGTGAGGGAATTATTTAAAAGTGGAGACAAAGGGAAAGAAGGGGGGTTAGAAAATCCAGGCTATCTCATGGGGGTTAAATATTAGGATGCTATGTAATATCCACTGAGAAATCACACTTAATATCGTAATTAATGGCTGAATTGTTATGTTCATGCTCTAATGGTGGAAAATTAAAGTTGACCAAACACTGACCGTTGTCATTTCTATAAAGCTGGTCATCTGTATTTCCTGCTTTTAAATGCTTCACTATGTGACCTCCGTGCTCTGGGCATGTATTTTTTTAGGAACTGTTAACATTTTGTGAGAGCTCAATAGCAAATTGACAATGGCTTTTGTTCTTTAATTTTTGTTCTGTGATGCCTGTCCACCATGGCAATGAAAACTCCCCTCAAGCCCAGAGTAAATATCTCAGTAATGTCTCCCAAAAGCCCCTTAGCACGTCACTGATCTTGCATTGCAGAAAAGCAGATGACAGTAAAAATAATTAAAAGCTAAACAATGAATGAATTCCTAATAGTAAGTTCCACACCCAGGTAGTCTCATTAATGTAATTTAAAGCCTTCAGTTTTATGTGATATGGAAGGCTACATCTGTCCATCAAATATATTTGTTGATCTTGTGGCTTTTCTGCAGGGCTGCAATCATGAATCACAGAATAGTCAGGGTTGGAAGGGACCTCTGGAGATCATCTAGTCCAACCCCCCCACCAGAGCAGGGTCACCTACAACAGGTTGCACAGGACAGCGTCCAGGCGGGTTTTGAATGTCTCCAGAGTGGGAGACTCCACAACCTCTCTGGGCAGCCTGTTCCAGTGCTCCACCATCCTCAAAGTAAAGAAGTTCCTCCTCATGTTAAGATGGAACTTCCTATGTTCAAGTTTGTGCCCATTACCCCTCGTCCTATCAATGGGCACCACTGAAAAAAGACTGCTCCCATCCCCCTGGCATCCTCCCTTCAAGTATTTGAAAGCATTAACAAGATCCCCCCTCAATCTTCTTTTCTCCAGACTAAAGAGACCCAAATCCCTCAGCCTCTCCTCATATGAAAGATGTTCCAATCCCCTAATCATCTTTGTAGCCCTTTGCTGGACCCTCTCCAGCAGATCCCTGTCCTTCTTGAACTGGGGAGCCCAGAACTGGACGCAGTATTCCAGATGCGGCCTCACCAGGGCAGAGTAGAGGGGGAGGATGACCTCCCTCGACCTGCTGGCCACACTCCTTTTGATGCACCCCAGGATGCCATTGGCCCTCTTGGCCGCCAGGGCACATTGCTGGCTCATGGTCATCCTGTTGTCCACCAGGACTCCCAGGTCCCTTTCCACAGAGCTGCTCTCCAGGAGGTCGGCCCCCAACCTGTACTGATGCATGGGGTTATTCCTCCCCAGATGCAGTACCCTACATTTACCCTTGTTGAATTTCATTAAGTTCCTCTCTGCCCAACTCTCCAGCCTATCCAGGTCACGCTGTAAGGCAGCACAGCCTTCTGGCGTATCAGCCACTCCTCCCAGTTTAGTGTCATCAGCAAACTTGCTGATGGTACACTCTATCCCTTCGTCCAGATCATCGATGAATATATTGAACAGGACTGGACCCAGTACTGACCCTTGAGGGACACCACTTGTTACTGACCTCCAACTAGACTCTGCACCACTAACCACAACCCTCTGAGCTCTATCTGCTAGCCAGTTCTCAATCCACCCCACTGTCCATCCATCTATCCCACACTTCCTAAGCTTGCCAGTGAGGATGATGTGGGAGACAGTGTCGAAAGCCTTGCCAAAGTCAAGGTAGACAACATCCACTGCCCTCCCCTCATCCACCCATCTAGTGACCTCATCATAGAATGCTATCAGATTAGTCAGACACGACTTCCCCTTAGTGAATCCATGTTGACTACTTCTGATAACCTTCTTTTCATCCAGGTGCTTTGAGATGATACCCAGCACAAGCTGCTCCATCATCTTTCCAGGGATGGAGGTGAGGCTGACCGGCCTGTAGTTTCCCGGGTCATCCTTCTTACCCTTTTTGAAGACTGGAGTGACATTGGCTATCCTCCAGTCCTCAGGCACCTCACCTGTCCTCCAGGACCTTTCAAAGATGATGGAGAGCGGCCCAGCAATGACTTCTCCCAGCTCCCTCAGCACTCGAGGGTGCATCCCATCAGGCCCCATGGATTTGTGGATATCTAGTTTGTCTAACTGATCTCTAACTTGCTCCTCATCAACCAAGGGAAAGTCTTGCTTCCTCCAGACTTTCTCTGTTATCTGCAAAGTCTGGGTTTCCCAAGGACTGGCCCGAGCAGTGAAGACAGAAGCAAAGAAGGCATTTAGCAACTCCGCCTTCTCTGCATCTTCTGTAGATCCTCCTGCTTTCATTTTGACTCTATGGAATACCTGGGATCACTTTTCAACTCCACTTTAAGAATTAAAGTGGTTGAAGTGAAATGCTTATTTACAAGCATATCCTCTTGAGACTATAATTTTGCTGAAACAATATTTAATTACTCTTACCATATTTGCATGAAGAGAAAAATGGCAATAAAATGTGGGTAAGGCCAAAATCCCTGCAAGTTGACTGCTATCAAGATTGTAAAACCTGAAGAAAATAACGGGGATTTGAGGTGGGCAGGAAAAAAGAAATCTGCTAAACAGTATATGTTGCTGGGCTAACCAAATTCATGTTTTATTCATAAAACACATAATATAATTCTTGAATGGGGAGCATTATTTCCCTGTTGCTAAAGTCCTCAATGGATGTCAAGACACAGGAGGAAGGAAGAACACAAGATTGCATGTACACCTTTCCCCCAAAAAGCTTTTTGGCACTGTATTGTGGGATCAAGTGAAGACCAAGCACACTGCCAATAAAGAAATTCACACAACGCAGGGAGTTAGGGCCTCTTAACAGTGTAAGCATATGGCATACTTCAGACAAGTGAATATTCAGCCTGTTTGCACCCAGACTACATCTGCATAGCCTACCTTGGCAGGGAAAGCTCTAGTCAGCTAACTTACAGGTGAACTTTTCCCAAAGGCTCTTCCAAAAATGGCTTTACAGGACATGAGTACTGATTAATTAACAGGACCTAAATGTGTATACCAGCAACTACTGCAGCAGTTAGTTGTAGAGGGGAGACTTGGTCCAGTGGTGGACCATTAAATTTACGCCATTGCTTACTTCAGTGTCTGTAATTGGACACTCAAAACTTATGAGTTATAGCATTATTTTGTTAATGACAGAAGTGAAATAGTCTTTAAATTCATCAGCAAAACTCCCATTGATCTCTATTAGAAGGGAAATTCAATACACTGCTAGTACCTGTAAAGAATAGTCTTTTGATATGGGTGCTGTAGCTCATTACTACTCATTAGTAACAGGTAGAGCTAGTACCTGTAAAAAAAAAAAAAAAGTCTGGAGAGCTTTAATGTAATGTTATATAAAAATTACTGTTGCAGTTGTTTTCTAATACTCAGTCAACATGAAGACAACATGGCATCAGTGAGGGTCAGATCATGTCCCATTTGCGCTCTTTGAGTTCACTCACCCAACTTTTTCCCCCAGGCTGGCTGTCTATTTGCCACCGAGACCCTAACTCAAAGTCCATTGCAGTGGTTTCACCACTGCCTGCTCAAAGCATATTCTTACATCAGCAGAGTTTGCTGTGACAACCTGGTACTCCAAGCCAGCTAGGGGCATGTGAGCTCTGATGTCAAAGCAGAGTCATTTTAAGAGGAAGCGTTGGGCTCTCAGCAGGCTGACATTAGGTCTGGCACCGCACCTGCAGGCTTTGTGTGGCCCAGAGCTGCAGCCCACTGCAGCCGTCTCTGGGTGCCGAGGCAGGGCAGTCGGCCTCCGCCTGAGACCTAGAACCAGTTGAGTCCAGTGCAACCTTTTCACAGGCACCAAGATTCAAGGCTGGAACTATTCCTTGAGTATCATCAAGGATGCAGCTGTCAGGAGGGGAAAATTAGGTTGATTTACCCTCAGAGAATGCTACACTAATTCAGGAAATGCACACAAAGGACATGAGAAACAAACATCAATTAGAAGAAGAAACATGAAAAATATCTTTCAGCATCTGCCCTGCCCTTTATTATTATTCTAAGTGCATTCAACCAATCATCCTCTCAGTCTGCTTCATTATTAGCAAATTGTAAAATAAATACTGAGTATTTTTATCTTCCCATTAGCAATGCTGAATCTCATTTCCTTGGCAGGAATATTTCCATGACTGGCATGAAGGGAAATATCATGTGGTGGTCATCTCATTCACAAAAATTCTTTGAAGGAATGTAAAGCACAATTTGGTTCTTTTTAATTTGTAGAAAAGGAAAGATGTTAATTAAATGACAGCAGTATCTTATTAGGGCATCAATTTTTGAGTTGAATATTGAAAAAAACACAATTATTTAGAGAAGAGCCGTAGTATTAAAGAAAACAGGAAGAAAATGCAGGCAGAAAGAACTTTTTTTTAAGGTTCGAAGTGTGATGACTACAGTTATTAACATATTGATATTCAATAACATGGTTTCAGAGGCTGCATATTATGTGGGAAAGAAACAGGTTTCTCAGTATCTATTTTGGTCCCATTTGTAGGTAATACAGAATACACATAAGATATCAAGAAATCAGAGAATATGTCTACAAAGGTCCTACAGAGAGCAGTGGCTCTTGATCTTCCCGTGGGCTCTGCATGCAGCCACTGCCCAGCCTGCACAAGGAGAACCTGTGCTGAAGGGCTGGTGGCAGGATGGCACTTGCAGGCTTGCTGCCTGTGTAGACAGAAAGTTCATTTTCTTCCCTTTCACGTGAACTTCTAATGCCCTGGAAAACACAAAGCAGACAAAGTGGGAAAGCTGAAGAAATTTCTTTCTTTATGAATGTATCTAGTTAGTGGACACTGGCCACTCTTCACCCCATGTCCAGCTGGCTCCTTCATCTACTTCAACTGTTTTTTCTTTATAGGCAATTGGGAAAGTCCATGTGTCAGAAAAAGAGGGAAGCAAGCACAAAAATTAATTAAGGCACAATTTTTAGAACTTTATTCACCTTTTGAGTGTTCGTGCTCAGACTAGCCAGTAGTTCTGTTGGATGACAGCTCATTGTATGGACTCCTTGGCTCTGATGTCCTAACTGCCAAAAAACTTCATAAGAAAAACCCTCTGGTAGCCATCCTCTTCTGACAGATCAGCTTATTTTTCTGTTGTACTATGGATTATATTTACTCTCAGAGTCAGCATAAATAGATTTCTGAATACACTTTTAGGTTTAGGTGTTGCTGTTGTAATGTCTTCTCTGCTGGCTATACAGATCTGTGTTTGCTTGCACAAGTTTTTTTTTGCCACTGAGATGTTATAAACACAACAAGCAAAACAAAACAAGCAACCTGCATGCCTGTGTAAGCAATTTAACTGCAGATAAGAACTATCTCATTCTATAAACTGAAAATAAAAATAATAATGAAATGGTCTGTAATAAAAAAGAAACAAATTACAAATATCACACTATTGATTTTGAAGGATTGTAATTTTAGAGAGGTGCTTTCAATTCTGTCAGCATTATAGATCCTGAAAATGAATGGATTCTTTCAGGGACACTGCCTTCCAAAAACCACCTCTCATTATTTGCAATGTTTTGAATAAAAACTAAGGTAGCACAAATGTTTAAAGAGATGGCTCAATGATATGCCTTTTTTCTTTACTAATCATAGTTATTAAAGCAACCACTTTATTTTTTATTGTGTTTTAAATGGGCATAGAAAATTTGAGTCTGATAACGACCTTTGTACATCATGCCGCAAATTGATTTTGATGACCTTTCACTCTCAGATAATTAGGCTTCATGCACATTCATCTTGTTCTCACTGCACTGAGACTGCCTACTGCACTGAGCCCTGAAAATTCCACCCTTTCCAGCATGTTGTTCTGTACTCTTCATCACTGAGTTTTTGCTGTTGGAGAACTTAATGTTTTTTTGTGGAAAAATCACAACTGCAATTTAGCTTCCCCTTAAATGTTAACACTTGTGCAATGCCAGATTTGAGGTGAAAATGGTGACAATAGCTTTTTCTCTTTTCATAATGAAAGGTTCAAATAGAGTCAGTTGTCAAATACTTGTCAAGTCTTCTACTCATTGCTGTGCCTACCTTAGGTTTATTTTCCCCTCAGAACTAAATCTACTTTGCATGGTTTAGTGATTCAGCTTAAATTCTCATTCAGTCCTCCACAAACTTCATGTACATAACATCACAGTTACTGTAGAAAATACTGTGATACCCTAGGAGAGGCCGATTTCCAGCAGGGAAAATAACCCAAATGTTACAGCTGAAGGACAAAAATGCAGCATACAGGAGAACACAGGAGCGCAGCTGACTCTAATGGAATGCTTTTCCTTTGCCATCAGCTGCTCTAAAAGTCTAATGTCTTATAGGAAAGCGCACCTGTTACACCAAGACGTACACTATCAGAATATCTTTAACATATTCTGTGAGTGATCAGAAACTTTCTGAATGTGAACTGGTAAAAATCACATACTTAGAAAGCAGACATCCTGAAAGCTAAAATATATTAAGTCTTTCAGCAGAAAATGATAAAGGAATTAAAAGCTTCATATCAGGGTGTAGGAAATTACTTAGTCCTAAACACATTCTAAGCAGGATTCTTTCTGTCTTTTGACAACAAATGTTGGTCCTATGTTTCATGTCTAATAAGCTAGTACAGGTAACAGGTGTAATAGGATAAGAGTTGTTTCTAGATTAATAAAAATCAGCAAGTCAATCCTGGATCAGTAAGAGACTATATGGACAAATCACCCAAAGAATCTATATTGCTTCTGTGTACATTTGTGTTACAGACCTGCATAAATTACAAGGGTCTGCAGTGCCAGAGTTCTGCAACAAAAGATAAAGGCAAAGCTTTTTAATCCAGCGTGTCACAAGAAAGTTGATATGTATGTGCAAATGAAGAAAAAAAAAAAAAGAGAGAGAGAAAAGCAAACAATTAAGGAATACTGTTGTTTTGTAAAAGGGTAGCAAGTTTCAGCTCCCTGTAAAGAAAGACAGAATTGTTTCTGTTGATGTGCTCTGACGTCAGCCCAGGCAAGTTCTATTAACTTCAGTCCAACAAGATAAGAAGATCTGTGTATTTCTGTGAGGAAAGGCAAACTAGAGCAGGATATGAAGGTTGCAGAGGGTAAGAAGAACCTTAAAACTAGCCAAGCTTAAGAGAACATCCATGCTGAGATATTTTTATTATTAATGTTATTATTATATTTGTCAGCAGAGAAAAACTCCAAGAGAGGAAAAAGTCTGGAGCATAGCCAGAATGTGTTTACTATCCTATGAGCAGGATGGAAAAGAACTTTCTATGTTTCTTGCTGCATAAGATCCACAAGGGCAAGGACTTTGTGTTCTCCTTTATTCTGTACAGCTCTCAGCACAATGTCAGTTCTTAATAAATAATAAATAAAATAATGACTTGGAGAACATATAAAAAGATGAGTGGGGAGGACATACTAAATTATTCATAAATGTTCCCAACAATGTCACTTTCCAATTAAAGTGTCATCCTATCGTCTCTGTGGGTGAGACAACAACCTTCATCTCACACGAATGTGACAGCACTAAGAGCAAAAGGATTTTGTCATATATTAGTACCTGGGATGTGATAAAACATCTAGAACAAGTTTTCAGGAGTGGAGTTTTTCTATAATTGTTTTGCCTATACCACTGAAACTCCAGTCAGTGTTTTTGGTATTAAATATATGGACTACTATTTGACAAAGATTTTATTTAACAGTTTCAATAAAAGCTTACAAACTACTTGATAGTTCTTTTTTTTTGAGCAAGTCACAATAATCAGAAATAATGTTGAAATTAATAATAGCTACCTCCCAACCAGTTCCCCTACTGCAAGTCTACTAACCTAGGTTATAAGGGACTGTTTCTGTCCTGCCTTGGTCAACCAGGAGCAGTGTGGATCCTTGTGTCATTCTAGTTTACACCTGTGCTGTTCAAGGCTGGCTATATTCATGCTATATGTTAGACAAAGTAAAGCATGATTTATCTCACCAGCCTTTTTACTATACAGTGCAGACCTCCCTAAAGCCACTGTCATGACTCTCTTGCCTGAGACATGACCACAAATATCAGCATAACCTATACATCAAGGGGCTGTACTCTTCACCTCTCCCTCCGTTCAGTGCTTTTCTCGGTTCCTACAGACAGCAAGCAACAGGATGAGAAGGGAGGAAAAGAAGGTGAAACACGTATCTGTTCTTTCAGCCCTGAGGAAATTGTTCAGAGCTTTATGTTATTGCTCTTCTCCAGTGGTTCTATTCTGAGTCATGCAGCATTTAGTGTGGTTCTCATAATTACAGCACTGGGAGCCATGAAGCAGCATTACAATAAACAGCAAGATTCATTGCAATAAATAGTAAGTTTCTAGCTATCAGAGCCACAAAATTTGAAACACTAAACTCTGGAAGCCTCAAGTACAGAAGAAAAACCAGACCATCTTGAAATGCGTATTGTTAAGTATCATGATTCCTAAACACATCTTACCTGCACAAAGACAAGACATAGTTTGGGCTGCCAGTACTTAGGGAAGATTTCCAAGGCTGGGTGACTGCAGGCAAAACTATCTTTCTTTGTTTTTTTCCCCCTTAGTTTGGAGATTTACACTATAGGATTAAATTTCCTAACAGTAAATGAAATTTCTTGTGCTCATTTGAATGTACTCTCCTCCATTACAAAGATATCTTGTCTGTATAGAAGTGCTCAAGGCCAGGCTGGATGGGCCTTTGAGCAACCTGGTTTAGTGGAAAGCGTCCCTGCCCGTGGTAGGGGGAATGGAACTAGATGGTCTTTAAGGTCCCTTACAACCTAAACCATTTTATGATTCTATGATTCTATGGACAAGTGAATATAGGTTTACATAGCCAGGTGAAAAAATATCACTAATATCAGCTTGATTTAATTGATAATAGGCATAAAACAAACTGTTGGCAAATTTTAAGGACCTGACTTATTATCTATTTTACAGTTGAAACTACTGATGGGATTTGAGCATGTGGCAGATGAGTATAAAATGTTACGGAGAGCACTGCTGTGCAGAATATCTCCTGGATCCTCTTTTTTATTTACAGATAAGCGGAGGCACAAAGCCTTTGAGCTGGCTTCTTAGATCCTACTGCACAGTCATTTCATTCACTTTCATGTCAACAAGCTTTGGCTTGATAAATTAAAACAGAAAAATGCTGGGTAAAGCACTGCAGACCTGCATGATTCATTTTGCAGCAATTTTCTCAAGGCTGCCACAAGAATGACCTGCTATCTTCCTTGTTTCTTATCATTTTCCCATCTGGAAAAGTCTGAGCTGTGTGGTACACTGGGGAGTAAGTGGTCTGAGACTGCTGCATTCAAAGGCCATTAACAATCATAACTCTTAAAATCACTACCCTCCTGCAGACAAGGTTAATAGTAGCCTATAGAATAGGTAGGGAGGTCAGTAGTTAACTTTTACTAGAATAAATAGCAAGTGAATTGTTAGATTTTCATTGTTACCACAGACATACAACAAGAATTGTAGTTTTTAGAGGCTGTTGCTGAAAATTACTATTGAAAACATGGAACTTTAAACCTTTTAGACCTTAATGGCCAGTGAAAGACTTCCTTTGTGTATATATCTTTTGGATTAGATTATTAATTTTCTTCCCCTAAAACTGAAATACAAATGTATTTTAACAGAGGCTGGCAAGTTTGATTAATTTAACAATTATCTTGGTAGCCCAGTGTTTTGAAATCCCAAAATTTGGAGAATTAACTTTCAGCAGAGAGAGACAAATCTGAGAAAGATTCTAATTGCCAATAACACCAACTCTAAGTCAGTGAGTGCAGTGTCATTTAAAAAAAAAAAAAAATAAAAATCAATGCAGGAATTAAAAGCAGTATCAAATTTCAAAGTCTGAATTTCCTAGTTAATCTTTGCTCCCTAAATGAAATTCAGAAAATTTCTGTGAAGAGAATAGAAAATGCTGGGGTTAAATGAAGTGCGGTAAAAAGAAAAACACTGCTGTCACTATAGACAAACTCCTACAATGGCAGATCATTCAGAAAAATAAGAAGAAAACAAAAAACCTAACCTCTATGAAACAGAGACATCAACCAACATCTAAGAGGGAACTGATAATAATTATAGTGAACCAATAAAAGAAGGAAAAAATAGTCCATCTTAAAGGTAAAAACATACACTACATACTACAGAATGATAATAACTGTTATTATTCACAAGGTTAGTAAAATCACTGATTATATTTCCAGTCAGTGGTACATTAGATACATCTATATGTGGGCATGTGAGCATGCATACACACACATATGCATACACACACATGCATACACATACACACGTTCTATTTCAGATGAATGGCCAACGTCAGTGCTAAAATGAAGTCCACCTAATAGCCTACACATGGTGGTCAACTAAATATGCAGGTATATTTGAAAAGTTCCTTTTCTGTTCACCTGAAAGGCTTAGGAGTTCAGTATTTCAAATCCTTCAAACGGGTCACTCTGCTTGAAAATTCTTTGCCTCATGAAATGGAGGAGAATTTTTAAAAATATATTTTGCTTCAATCCGTATGTATTTGTAATGTACATATTTGTCATTGCATTCTATTCTTCTGTACCTATAGATTTCACTTATGGAATCTGGAGTAGTGAATTGTGCCAGTGTATGCGAGGATAAAGCTTAGCCTGTCCCTGGTAAATGCTTTGCAAATTTTAGGTCCTTTTTTTTGAGACTCCTTTCCTCCCTCCCCTTCTCCCTGAAGTCCTGAATGGCTCAGTGAATTGCTAAGGGTTTATGGAGCCTTTCACTCTGGGTCACTGGTTTGATTCAAGTCTAAGTCAGCAGTGAACCAAGAGTCATTACCATCTGAGGACAGGTTTGTGCTTCTTTAAAATGAGTTGGTGGCTTGAACCAGTTTCCTTTGAGGCAAGAGCCATAAGCACCTTCACAACTGACAATCTTTTGGTGCAGTCTTAGCTGAGAAGACTGAATTTCTGACCAATGAACCAATCACTCCAAGTTAGAGAGGAAGGATGTCCAAGCTCCCTTATAAATGTCTGACAACTATTTTTCTTATGTACAAAAGGTGAAGAATTTGTTCTCCAGAGCTATTAATCTCTGCTATATTCATGAAGAGCATGCATGAAAAAGAATAAAGAATTTTTGTGACTGTGTAGTTGAGCTGTCATTAAGGAAGCTTCCTGAGAAAGGAAGAACGTTATCTTGCCTTCTTGCTCTGATTGTCCTCTGGGAATTAATACATCCTGATTAGGAAAGAAACAAAAAAATATTATTAAATCACAAGAAATTGATGGGACTGCGAAGGAGACATAAGCTTTGCTATTGCCTGTAGGGCTGCCTTTGCTTTGATGGGGCAATCTTTATTTTTTAATGGAATGATCCTTTCCAATAGTCTTCCTTTACCTACAAGTGTAGTTTTCTACTTCCTGCACTTTACAAGCAGCATTAATAAGTCAACACTCATGTTGACAGCGTTCTTTGTGAAATGATGGGCAATTTCTGATTTCTTTGTTTTTTTTTTTTTTCAGCTGATAATGGAACTCTACCTGTGAGCAAAAAGACATTTATTAAGAGATGGGGTTGCCTTTCTATTGGTGGTCCTTCTTAAATGAGGCTTTGTTAACTAACAATATAGAGATATTTATATAATCCCCGTGCAAAATATACTATGCATGCAAAATATGAAGGATTCTTTTGCATATAGGATTCTGTATACTGAAAAATTAACTGCTGCCGTTCATCAATTGCTCGTCTTGACATGAGAGTACCCATAGCTTAAGCTGACTGACTAGTGCTCCATCTCATTGACTGAAATAGCAAAACTATTGACTGCTGTAGTTCAGAATCAATCTGAAGCCTCTTATTCTGCAAAACACCTATACACATAAGTAGTTTTATACATGTGGGTAATTCTATTGTGTTCAGAATAACCTCCCATCACCACGTATGAATTTGATATTTAAATGATTGTATAACTCTGAATTTTTTAGCTCTGGCCACTTAACTGTGAATTTAAGTAACTCATTGGATATGATGGGAAAAGCATGCAGTCCATGCTACTGTTGATATTTGCATGCAAAAATCTGCTTCTAAAACTGGAGCCTATAAAGAACAGCCTAATTAAAATACCTACACTTCATGCTAAAGTGTGTGTTCACTTTAAAAAAAAAGGACCTAATTTGTTGTGTAAGATTTACATATGGTATGCTCTAATTGGATAGCTGACAGGAGATACTGCAATAATATGTTATTTTATCAAATGTATTTGTAAATGATTCTTCCAGTGAATCAATCTGAGCATGCAGCCAAAAGGCAGGGGGAATGGGAAGGAGAGGGGGACTTGTGTAGAATTAATTTTGCCCTCTGGAGAAATCCCCATGACTGCACACAGTTCAAAACCCATTATGGTTGTTCCGCAACCAAACATTTGATGCACCGATCAGTGTCAAGAGTGGAGGTAGGGAAGAGTCACAAAATGAGACTGAAAAACCCTGACGGTGCTAGCTGCTCTCTGACCTTGACTCAGTGGTGTGAGTATTAAAAAAAAGAAGAGAAAATTGAGAAAGCAAGAGGAAAACAAGCAAGTAAGCAAGCAAAACTGAAAGTAAAAAAATAGGACATACCTGAAAAAATTGCTTCCTCCAGATACCAGCTTTCTTCTTTTAGCTGCTGAGGTCTTATTTATTGTCTATTAATAAACCAAAATAACAGAGCAGCCTTGTAGACACCACCTATGGTGCCCCCAAGGGGAAAGTTAAAATCTTGTTAGCTTCTTGAAGCAATAAAAATATTGCCTTCTAATTATTAAAATATTTATTATTATTATTGGTGTTTTCATAAGTAAAACATAAAAAAAGACATGGCAAAATCTGTCTCTTCCTACAAGGTTTTCATAGTGGTGGAATTATTCATTCATAGAGGACTTCACAGAAACAGAAAAAATAATAAATTGAAGACTTTTTATAAAAGAACATCAGCGTATATTGCTCATGAATCAGTGAGATTTATTGTTCTTAACACAAACATTTGGGAAGCAGACACAGAATCCTGGAAAATATTATGCAATGACTAATATTAACATAAAAAAGACGTTTCCGACTAAAACATGCTGTGGCTAATGATTTCAAATATTACTTACTATGTAAGTTCTGCTGTCCCTTGAACCCATATATTTTAAAATAAAAGACATTTACTGGTGGACAGTTCTCCTTTTGGAAGCTTTCATTAAATACTTCATGTTAAACACTGGTGTCAAAGGTTATGGAAACACCCCATGAACTGAATAAACTATGTATTCAAGTAAGACTCTTTAAATTATTAATTTATGTTCATGTTGATAATAGCTAAATCTTTCTAAACCTTTGATTCACACTTTAGTAAAAATACCACAGAATAACAAACTTATGCAGAGTCAAATGAAGTTTCATGGAGAATAAAAAAATTTGAATACCTATAAAGTGAGAGGTAAATAATGCAAATATTACTAGATTCAAAAGATAAAGTAACGTCCCAGCTGCATCACAACAACCTGAGATTTACAATTTCTATTGCTTGTTATTTATTTTCACTTGCTTTTTGTATAGTGTGGCATGTGCACCTTACAAAGTTAGAGAAAAGGAATATGATTATACATTCTTTGGGACTGGGAAAAAAGGTGTTGTATAAAATTAAAACTAGCTGGAAACTTTGTTGCAATATACAACTGAACTAAAGGGCAATATTTCTGTATTGCTTGCATTAGTTAAATTCACTTTCTTTCTATTGTGTTTCATCTTTCTTTACCTCTGCATTGTATGATTTGGCTGGAATGGAAGTACCAAGGAATTGAACTATTCTCACCTCTTTTTGATGTGATGCTTTCATCATGGGAATTTAAGTAAGCTTTAAACTTTTTGAAAATTTGGGGTCTTGTTTCAAACCAAATCTCCTTGCAACTTAACTGCTTCTGGTAATGACAGAAAAGTAATTCAGCAGCTAATCTGCCATCTCTTAGTCAAGGTTACACGTGCTGGACACCAATCCGCAAAAGAAAGTTCTCAAACGTAGAGTAAAATTTACACTGCATGGGGATATGGACCCCTGGAGCCTCCCTTTAACCACTGTCAGGCTCAACACTGACTTGTGATGTTTCTGGAGCTCTGTACACACTTACAAATGTGACCTGTCTTCACCTGGCAGAGGAGCCGCACCATCTCCACAATGCCTTTACGGGATCTCTTTCACAGGACATGGGAGGAATTCAAGGGCTTGGACAGAGTATGGTGTTCTCCAACTAGCCCTGCTTGGCAAACTATTTCTTGAGAAACTGCTCCAGTAGCAATTCTGAATTTAAAACAGCCTTCATAATAGACAGGAGGACCTGATCACAAATTCATTGTCCTGAAACTCGACAGGGCATTTGACGTCATCCCTAGCGTTTAAGTAGGTCATTTTTCCAGAACAAGAGATTCAGGGCAGCTGGGTCCAGCCTCGTGGTTCACATTCAGTGGATTGCTTTTAACTAAGTTGTAGCCTCTCATCTTGGACTGACATTACATATCACTCATCACTATCTGTCAGAAGTTATATCAGTATCTGTAGGAGCTGTTGCGTCTTCTGGACGAAAAGTCTCAATGTTTACCTTTTAAATGTCAAACCTTCTGCATTCTCAGCATTCACAGACCTGTTCATAAGTTTGTTCTCAGCTGCCCTGGAGATGTGTTCAGAATAAATGAAGCAAGCAGGACAATTTAAAAACAAGGAAGAAGCCGTAGTCAGTCATATGCAGGTTTCATTTCACAGGCCAGTTCTCAAAGGGATCCTTCCTACAGTGATACCACTTGATTGTGATTTACCATTTTACATCTTGTGTGGAAGGGACTGGCACAAGTTTGATAGCAGACCTTCTCTGCTGAGATTTAAAGACGGCAGACTTACTCCACTCAGGTGATTGCAAAGAGGCAGCAGACCAAAGCAGTGTCATGGCCATGGCAGTTGATACTCTATCGAGCAATAACAGCTGTATTCAGACAGCACTGGGCACAATCCATGGTTTGAATTAGGAAATCATTCTTATCATCACTGAAGACCATCAAGATGCCTGACTGCCATCATTAGACAGCAAAGATAAAGGTATTGTTAGGCTGTGGTGCTCCATGGCCTGCAGAAAATTTCTGGGCAAACCTGAGACAGTCAACTTCCCTACTGCCTCAAACTAGAACAGTTTCCTTCGAATAAAGCCAACTCGCTTTTCTCATGTTTTGCCCTCAGACTGTATTGCTTACTTCTGAATCTGAAAACCTAGTTTGGATGTGTTACTGACTAAATTACAGGCTGACTTGGCCTGCTTCTGGCCATTGTCACAATGTTTGTGACCTGATCATGAAAGGTTGCAGCAGATAATCATCGCAATCCGTAGCCTCAGTAGATTATCTACTTACTAATGATTTGGAAGTCATCATTATTCTTTGATAATGGTTCTTATATCTGATTTATGTTATTCCTAGAATATACACAAAACATTTGCTTACTTTCGTGACATATCTAGCAGAGCAAATGCATTTTATCATCCAAAATAAGTTGCTAAGTGTCCTTATTTGCTGAAGTATTAAACACATCATGAGAACACGAAAGTCCTATTAGCAGTTATTTGCACAGCATATCTACACAAAGACCCACTTCATCTGAGTTTCTAAAACTGTGTGGATATTTGAAGGACACCTATGGGTGCAGAACCTGCCACCTCTGCTGTATAGCCTCTCTGCTACGGCAGCATGTTTCAGGGCTCCCAGAGGGACCAAAATACATAGGTGACTGATAATAGGAAGTGAAAAGTTCTAGTTATGAAACACTTCTGATATTAACTATATGTTGTCCATGCCTGGTATAGTGGCTTCTAAGGGCTATCTGCATGTACGTAAACACACACGCAGTATTTGTCTGCCTACCTGTCTGTCTGTCTGTCTACCTATCTATTTGCTACATGTACAGGGGAAAGAGAAAGACCTTAGAAGCTGTACTCTTAGCAATTAGTGGTCTACTAGTGCTACTACTAGTGCTCTACTCCACAGCTGGACAAGGCACATAAATACTGAGTTGTGGAGGCTGCCTGCCATGACAACTGTAAACACCATCCTTCCCATCTGGGGCAGAAACCTTTGGCACAGGAGGTTTCTGTTTCCGCTGTGTCCTTTGTGCCCCTCCTCTTGCTGAGTGGGAACACAACCTCTGAGACTGCCCATCCAGCGCCTACTGAAGGCACAGCATTCACTAAAAAACGGGAAAGAAAAAAAGTTTTCCTTTGATCTACAACTCATGCTCTGCCCTTCCTCTGCACTGTTCATACATATGCACCACATAAAAAACCACATCTAGAACAAATTCCTTTCTGTTGTTCATATGTGTGAGCACAGGCTTGATCATCCAAAAGAACAAGCAGGTGGGACACAGCCGGGATCTCATTCATTAAAATCACACAACTTTTATTCACTGGCTCCACTGACCCTTTGCTTGGAACATTTTTGCAAAGTCCCTGTGCCTTTGTGGTTACACTGTTGTGAGATTTTAAGGCTGCTCAGAAGTGGGATACTCACAGGTGAAAAGCAGACTGTTTTCTGTCTACCTCTTTATCACAGCCAGATCAGGAAACGGTGATGAACTTCCACGCTTGCATGTGCTCTTCCATCAGAGCTGGAATCACCAGGGAACAGTTGCACATTGTAAATGTTTTCCATCAGTAGGCACCTATGACTATAATCATTCATCCTAAACCGTGGATTTATGATAAGGTATTATAATGCAAACTGCGACTGAAATTTGATTTCGCTGTTGCAGAAAGAGAGGGAAAAATGGATTTTCTAAGGCAGACTGATAATTAAACTTGGGAGCACTGGCAGAACAGCTGAATGTAATGGATAAGTAGTTGCTATCCGGCAATTATATGTTAGAGTATTAGCGATCTCAGAAATGGTTTGCTGTGCCATCAATGAATCCATCTGGATCACTGAATAAAAAAAGAAAATATCTAATTTCATTATGAGTCTTGGGGTCTATCGTAGATGTCTGCTTTTGGCTCTGTGTTAACAGCCTACCTAATTTTCCTCACTCTCTACAATGTGATGTGGTTTCAAAGGAGCAGCTTTTTGACATTTACATAAGCACACATAACATGCTTCAAAGCATGTGACATAACTTCACTCCACAGAGGAGCTCAGTAGTGCCCAATACACAATATGACACTGTAAAAGCACATTTGAAAAATAACGTACTTGAAAAAAAAACAGTTATGCTGCTCCAGACTCATTGTTAAGACATGTTTATTGGCATTTCACTGACGCAAAGTATTTTTGTTCCATTAAAAAGGAAGTTAGCTTAATTAACAGTGGAATCCTCCTGGGAAAACAAAGAATCCTGTAAAAGATTTTGAAAGAAAATTTTCACACTTCACAGTCCAAAGCACATATCTAGAAATAGGAGCTACACAAATTATAAATTTATCTAGATGGTGAATATGCAAATATATTTGATGTGTGAGATATCAATGTCCTTTTCATGCACAGACATGCATCTAATAAATGACGATTCAGAAACTGAAGAAAACATGCATTTGCCATTAGAAAAAAAAAAAAACACACCAAAACCCAACAAAACAGGAAGGGACTTTTTTTTTTTTGTTTTAAATAATCGAGAGAAAGAGAGGAACAAACCCACAAAACCCAGCCCTAATTTTATAAATCCTGACATTTTACCAAGCTAGGACTGAGACTCTTTTGTAGTAGGTTCCTAATTTGTTCATTTTACACTGTCTGAGTAACTAGATCAAACAGCAGTGTCAAATGCCCAAAGCAGTGTTTGTCAGCAGTTCTTTTTTATTTCAAAGCATCTGAATAGAGGAAGGCTAGCACTGTATTGCCAAACAGACATAGGAAGGCTCTTGTTGGCAGCCCCTTGCTGCAGAATGAATACATGCCATGAGTATAGACCATTTGTCTGCTGATTACAGCAGACCCCGGGGGAGCTGATGTTAGCTCTCATTTTCACCTCTCTTTCTCTCACACTGTCTCCTTGCTGTGGCAGTCCTGCCTCCCCTCCTCCTCCTTGCCTTCATTCCTCACAGCTTTGAGTCGATCTGACTTGGCAGCGGTATATTTAAGACTGTTTTCCAAATTAAAATCAGACTAGGATGTTTGAAATGTGTTGACTTGCCTTGAAGGTTAACAGAGAAGAAAAAAAAGAGAAGCTATTCTCATTTGGAATTCAGCACTGATCATAATGAACGTACTTGGTATTCATGTGATTCTCACATGTATTTCCATAAGAGTGCTACTGTAATTGAACACCGCTACTAAAAACATTGGGGGGAGAGGGACACTTAAAATAAAATGTCATGGAATCAAAAAAAGGATATACATTGTGCCTCTGCAGCAACCCTACGGTTTGCCTGTTGTTTCAATACTTGATTTATAAGCTTCCTCTCCCATCCCCCACTCATTTCCATAGAATTTTCTCAGAGAAAAGATGAGAAATATTCTTTTACTGTGCTAAATATGTAGCTTTATGATTCAGTATTCCCAGGGGCAGTGGTGATGTATGTGCTATCAAATTACATGGATTTTACACACCTATTTTCTCTGATATCCAATAAGAAATGTGTACTTACTGCAGTAACCTTGCATTACTCATGCTACACTTTGGAGAGACAGAGCACGCGGCACCAAGCACATTCAGTAGCCTGCTGTCTCATTTTTTTTCCCTTACAGTATTTTAAAGGGGAAAATATGTGTTATGCTCCAGCAAATCATTTTCTGAGATTCCTAATTCATCTTTCAAAATAAGGTAAATGGCCATATCTCAGCGACAATGGACTTCAGAGCAACACACAACTACAGCAGTTCAGACCAACACACAACTACACCAGTTGAGAATCATTTCTTCTCATGTAAATTTGAACATTCTTCCACTTTTCTCTCTTTTTGCACACCCTGATTGCGCTTGGCAGTTTTCTCATTTTTCATTAGATTGTTGTTGCTGGAGCAACACGACGAACAATAGCTTTTAAGGTTTAATTGTGGAAAAAACTATGTATATTCCTATGTTAATCTTATAAGAGTCAAAGGATGTTTCCCCTTATTCTTCAGTGACTTAAATACTTACAGTTTTGCTCATCTAAATCTTTATGAGAGAACACTAATTTCGTGCCTTAAAATTCAGAAGTTGGTTCCTACTTCTCAGGGGAACAAATGAGTCACAGAGTGAGCAAAGGTGGGGTGAATGCATGGATAAGTGGGAGTGAGGAGGGGTGGGATGTAAACAAGTTTCTCTGTTGTTAAGCAAAATCTCAGGTTTCAGCTTTTTCAAGCTTTCTTGTTTCCAAGGGAAGAGCTTAAATGTTAAAACTTGTCTGCCTACTTCAATTACCCTAGAAAAACATGCAGAGAGCCTGATATCAATGATATGGGATCCATTCACCTGCACAGGGAAGCAGTTACATTAAAGGAAGTTCCTGATTCCTTCTCTACTCAGAGGAAAGATGCTGGACATCTTGGAAGCTCCCTGATGGAGAGTTTGTCCTTTTCAGTTAAGGAGTTTGGGAGCTCAGGCTGGTCACAGCAGATCTCTGCCTGGTGCCCTCCAGAAACGTGTCTCTCTACTGATTTTCACAGAATTCTTGTTAGGAAGGCTGCCTCATTAGGGACCTACGTAGTGCTTGGATAAATGAGATAGAAGGACTGAATTCTACACTGGTGATCACAAGAAATAAAATGTTTTAAATTTTTTACTATTTCATTGTTCATCAGTATAGACATGAGAGGAGAAGAAGCACCATGTTATGATACACATAATGCTCTGCATGACTCATGATGGGTTTGGCCAAATAATCCATTTACATTGCATGGAGGAACAGCCAGGGGAATTATCTTTGTTATGAGACTTTTACATACATAAGTAAATGTTTTAGACAATTTCCATTTTTTTTCTTTACATGGAAATCTGTTATAAAATACAACATAATTACAGCCAGTCTGGTTGTGGTGGCTTGGGGAATAGGTCTTGATTTAGAACAAATTATTTTTTCAGCATGATTTTACAAGCCCCAACTGTATTTTAGCAGCCACTGAAGTTAAAGGCAGGCTGATGTATTTTTCCTAGTAGACAACTAACAAAAGGGAGTGAGGGAAGGTGAAATAGTTGAAAAGGAAATAGAACCCCACATCATGAAAGAGGGATACAGCAATACGTTACTCTCTCAGTAGTTCCCTTTGACTGAGACCAAACAGAAATGACAGGACTAAGGTGGTGAAACCATTGCATGAAGCCTGGCTTCACATATTTCTTGTTCAGAGTGGAAGGTTCGGCGCTGCTGTCGTAGTAGTACAAGAGCTTAAGTGAGCAGAGATCATTATACATGAAAAAATACAGGAGTCCTGACAAAGGCCTGATTACCCTATACTGAAGTCTTGCAAATATCTATGATCTGAATACATATTTTTACCATAGCTGCCATTACTTTGTCTATGCAGACTTCGGAATTAAATTACTTTTCTCCTGTAACTATTGCACTATGAAATGGAATATTACTTTGCAGACTATGTTATAAATGCTGTTCTTTAATATATACATAGAGATATGTCATGGAGAACATGTCAGCTGAAGCTTTAATAATAGAATAGACATAATGAAAATTAATTGCTCACTTATAGGTTAATTTTTTTTTCCTTTTTACCTACACTGAGGCTGTAATCTTATTGACATTTCCCCTAAGCTGTTACTACTGAAAGTAGTACTCCCCTTTCCTTGTCCTCTACATTATCTTGTCAGATCATTTTCAACACAATACCTTCTCAGCTGTGCTTTTTTTGTATGTCACGAACAAGAGTTTTTCCAGGTAGGAAAAAGTGAATAGGCAAGTGCTGAAGCTGGTGTTGCCAATGAGAGAAATGTCACTGGAAACACAGAATTGCAGCAAGTCAACTTACTTTCTTCTCTCACATGACAGTAAATGGCAATGAATGGCCTCCTCACATTCAAAGTGATATCAGCACACTTTATCTTTCCTTGCCTTTGTTGTGGAAAATATTCTCGCAGTTGTTCACTTACTATATTTTATGTGATCTATGACAATTTTCAGCTGAGGACTGCTAACTTGTTAAAACATGCTAGCTTCATCACGTGATATAAAGTTGTATGATCAGAATCACTACTTTACCCCACGTTACTACTGCAAGTTAGTCTGAAAACTTCCTTTCAGATGCAGGAAGATGTAGAATGTATTATCCATCTAGTTACTGAGAATTAAATAGCTTCAAAAAGAGGAAAAGTCTAAGCTGTTAAGAAGACATCAAAAATGTTGGGCTGAACTGGTAATTTTTTATCTTGATAGGATATACTTTTGATTTAATGAAATCGGGAGGAGAAAAGAGAAGGAAATTCTAGAAGTAAATCAATAAGAGAATCACTTACTAATTAAAGTGATTAAAAAGAGGTTACTCGACCCTACAGACATATATTAATATGCTTACCTTTTTATTTATGATCAGGGATCTGAGTATTGATGCTTTGATTTGGTCTGGGGATGAATTATGTAAGAGCATAAAACAGTTACAAGAAGCGAATGATACTTTCCATGGTACTACTGAAAGACTAATTCTTTTAGTCACTTCCCCTGTATTTCCATATAAATGTGCTCTTTGGTGATATAACTGGGCCTTGAAGTCTCAATCTGACAAAAATCTAAATACTTTCTCAGCTTTAGGCTTTCCAGCTCTCCTTTGGACATCATCAGGTTTCTCTTATTTTAAAACATGCATGTGTTTAATGCTTCTGTCCATCAGAGCCTTAGTAAGAAGTAGCAGTTATTCTGCCAGTTAAGCCTTGTTAAATTTTAAAGATTAATTTAGTAGTTTTAACAAACAGGTGCCCCTTCTGTTCTCCAGAACAGAGTTGTTGCAATCTGACACAACACCTTGAGCTCTGGTGTCTTGGCATTTGTTTGTCACTCCGTGGTAAGCAGCACCATGTTAAAATATATCTTTTGGGGAGGCAACATCAGACTGCCAGATCAGAGGGGTGGGAGTCGACATGTTCTGTTAAGTAACAGGTGGTAGAACAAGAAGAAATTGCTTCAAGTTGCGCCAAGGGAAGTTTAGGTTGGATATTAGGAAGAATTTCTTTATTGAAAGGGTCATCAGGCATTGGAACAGGTTACTGAGGGCAGTGGGGGAGTCCCCATCCCTGGACGTATTTAAGGGTTGTGTAGATATAGTGCTCAGGGACATGGTTTAGTGGTGGGCTTGTCAGTGTTAGGTTAATTATTGGACTAGATGATTTTACAGGTCTTTTCCAATCTAGGAGATTCTGTGATTCTGTGATTTTGTCATCAGTGTCAATGTCCTTAGTTTAGGAAGTCTTAAGACACCTAATTGATAGGGAAAATGTAATGTGTGTTGCTTTATTGGTTTCAGAGAATAATTCTAAATTTCAGGTCCTTAGCCAACCTTTTCCTGAATATCCTGCCTGTTAGACAGGTAAATCCAGCTGAAAACTCCCCGTAAGACACGTCTTGGTGTGGTTGGTATGTGTTATTTCTTGGTTTTGGCCAATGGAAAAACAACCCTATCCCAAGAGGGGTATAGTTTTCAATAAGTATGTATGTTAACATAAGAGAGAAATAAATAAAAAATACAACTTTGAGATTGCATAAATTCTCTTGTTTCAGCCTGCCAGATACTAAAATTTGAAAGAATGCATTCCACAAACTAAATTTGCATGTGTAGATCTCTAAAGTCCTTACAGAACACAACTCCCAGTTAAAGTCAAATAAGTCAGAAAAGATGGCAGCTGCAATAAGAAAGATGGGGTAACAGCTACAGGGGAACTGCTAGGAACATCAACAATTTCCAGAGAAAATTTTAAATGAAAATTATTAACCAGATGTATTTAATAGCAAATTCTAACACCACCAACATTCAAAATTGCTAACAATTCTAGGTGGCTTTAGAATTAACTGTTTTAATCAATCCTTACTTTAGGCCTTAAGTTATTATCAGAATACATACAAATGACAGTATAAATGTAAATCATACTTTTATGTTAATTCATTACTACTTTTACTATACTATTTAAAATTAATTCAGTCTGTACACAAGAGTGAGGATTAATAGTCTGCATAAAAATAACAGTTTTTGAGAAAGAAAAATAGTCTAGGTGAATTCAGTTTCCAGTCCAGAATATTTGGACTTACAGAAGAGACTCAACCTTGAGGAAAGGCTTTGACTTGGCTCTTGAATTTCCAGGAAAGAGGTCTTGCAGACCCTTGCAGGTCCTGAAACCCTGTAATATTTACTATCTAGTTTAATGATCCGAAAGTCTGTGCTGAATCAGACGTAGAAATGTTAAAGTAATTACCCTGGAAAGTCAATTTAATGAATGCCCAATATGTGAAAGCATTATTTCTGTAATCTTTTCTATTGCCCAATTTATCATTTTTATTGTTCATTTACCTATGTTATATAGTTCTGGTATGAATTATATTCTCTAATATTCGTTTGTCTTCAATATGACTTGTTAAATAGCTAGTGAAAAGATCCTTTTTAAAGAGAGACCTTTGTACTTGAGAAAACTTTGAAATATAATATATCTAAACAAAAATCCTTTCTTGTCTCATGTTTTCTGGAAAAATTCCCATGATTCTTGCTATAATTATCAGAGATATTTGTTTGAACATGGACTTTAATCACCAGTGTTTCTTTTCAACTTTCCCTTGGGTTTGAAAGCATGGAAATATTACCGAATTTGTAGCTTCCGGTGTCCAGTGTCAGACCTTGATTCTGCAAAAAATTATCTGCATCCGTAAATTTATTCACGCCAGTAATCCTCCAACTACTTAGCTGAAACACAACGTGAGATTTGTGGTTATGCACACAAACAGGATTGCTGACAACATATAGTCCTCATACAACAAATTCGTATGATATAAATTCAGTATTCTTTCCTAAATTCAGAGTAAAACAAATTAGCTGGTGGAGAAAATGAGTCTCATTAGGACTATAGGAAATAGCAAAGAAAATCATCTCTCGGTATGCTGTGACTCAGAAATTGCATTGGGAAGGTTGTTGAAAGAGCCTACTTTGAATGTTTGGGAATGACTGTACAGCTTCTGAGTTTACATTTTTCTGTGATAGTGTTCTCTCTAGTGTTTATAAAAAAGCCTCCCCTCAGAAACCCTGAACTGGAATAATGAATTTTATGGTAGGTACCATAGTAAAAAAGAATGTACTTCTGTGCATTTGCATTTTAAGAGTTTAGCCAGCTGCTCAGTCTGAAATGGATTGATGAGTAGATGCCAAGAGGCCAGTATGCAAGGTACAACTTTTAAGGAGACAATGCTGGAAAATAAAATTAAGTAAAATGGAATATTAGTGGAACAACAATCAGGAGAAATGGGAAGAAAAAAGATGAAGATGATGAATATTTTGACAGCCACAGGATTCCTTTGCTCTCATGGACTGGTTGAAGCATGGCCAGACACTTGCTTTATGGTCAGCATAAAGGCCTTATGGTAACTGTCCTGAGCACTACCTCCCAGAAGGAAATCAGGGTCTACTTATAACTATGCTGTATCCCAGTGGTGCATCCTCACTCCAGGAGGACCCTCCACATCCACAAGAAGAGAATGGAGATTAATCGGCACCCAGTCAGAGAATTAGGGACTGTCTGGCACATTCTTAAGAGGGAGAGAAATTAGGTCTTATACATATAAGCTAACACTGGCAATTTTCAGGTCACCTTGAGGGCAGCAATAGTTACTGCAGGTTCTGAGTGCCAGGAGGAAGGATTTAATACAACAAAGAACACACAAGGCACATCATGAGATGGAGAGGAAGAATTTTGTATTTGCACAATTGCTGACTTTGGCATTTCTTGGCAAGATGAATTCTCTTGAAACCCAACCCAGCCCAATATTAGCTTTACAAAAGGGTGTCCTTGTGAGTGAAATACTGTTGGTGTAAAAAAACACGAAGACCAGTTTCTCCCTGTTATTGCAGCTGTGGCATGCTTCAGGCCTTGGTTATCTGCTCTGTCTCTATGGCACCTTAAGCAACTCACATGCAAAAGAAAGCCAAATTTAAACCGTCAAAACATTGATCTTGCCAGTTAATATTCTACTGGGAACAAAAATTCACAATCTAGAAGTGTGAAGGGTTCATTCACACACACATGGGACAAATAAGGGCTTAGCAGGAATTGGTTTACAATCCTTGTGTACTCCTGTAGAGCTAATAAGTCAAGAAATACCACTTGAATGGAATCATATGATAATCACATGATTATATTTTTTGATACATTGCATAGTGCTTAAGTATAAAAATAAGAATGCATTTAGAGCTTAGGCTGTCCTTTATTGTATCAAATTAAATCGGATTTAATGCCTAGTTGTGTGTCATGCAGATCAGATCCATTTGTAGAAGACTGTACAGCGTGGAGCTGGTTCAAATGAATGAATAGCTTTCTCATTACTTCACCCTATTCTGCTGTCTCTTTTCCTGTCCTTTGTAATGTAATGGAGGACAGCTGTGGCAGTGAAGTGAATATTAACTAACCTCAGCGCCTCAGCAGATTGTGACTTTAATCCCTGCAAATACCCTAAAATCAAAATTTAATTACAGTTAGCATAACTCTGTTAATGCCTGAAAAATATTTAACAATTAGTGGTTGGCTTAATTAAGCAAACTGCCTTTCACAAAGCAACCTGAAAAGTTTTTCTCCGTATTTTATCCCTCAGACTAATTAGTCTGATGTAAGCTTACAGTACTTCATGTAGTGTTACTGAGCCTGCAGCATCGCTGGTCCAGTTTCTGGGGCTTAACAGTCTTTAATGGAGGGAAATTGTTAAAAGAAAAAATAAAGATTCATAGAGCACTACTACCCCTTAAAAAGAAAAAATGCTCTCTAGTAAGCCTGGAAGTTTCATTACTTATTCACTCATATGCAGTTACATAATTAAAGATCTTGGCTATGATCATATTATTTGCATGCATTCAGTATGTGTTGAATAACATGTAAATTAGGGTACAGCCATGTCTATCAGAAAACAATGCCTTGCACATCCAGACCATAAAAAGACAATTATATCTAGGCTTAGTGGAACGACTTGGCCCTGTGTGGCCTGCTTCAGGTATTTGTTTTGAAAATCTGTGATAAAAACTACAACGTAAAAGGTGGCTCACAGCTGACTGTGACAATTAAGTCTTGTTATTTCAACTAACATGATGTTGCTTTGATCTTGCTTGTTTGTGCTGTTATGGTACAAGATCCATTGCTCTTGTTTCTGTGGATTTTACCAAAGTTATGTTCCTGAATACCTATAATTACAGATGAGCTCTGTTTGCTTTCTGAAAATACAAGCATTGCAAGAAATTCCTGTAAACTGTGGTTTAAATTATAGCATCACCATCCAGTATCCTAGAAAAAAAAATGTTCAACAGCTGACACAGCAAGATACGTTACTCCAGTGTCTGAAATATTGATTTGATGTCAATTTTCTCCATACTGTGCTGGCTAGCATAAATTCATTTAACATTGGTGGTAGATATTTGCTTGAGGATTGTTAACTATATACATTTTCAACTTTTCAAGATGAAGTCCTGCAGTTCTTTACCTCTACAGCTAATAAGTACAAAATTAATCCAAACGTTTATGAAGTGTATAAATATGTTTTGGAGGAGTGAGTATAATCAGCTTACAAGAAATGGTGAAATGCCTCAATAAGGACCACTGTAGACACAGAAAACAAATTTTTCAATCTTTTTCGTCCTTAAAAAGTTACAATTCATACAACCCCAGGCAACAGCTGGAAATTCATAACATTCAGTTTGAATCTAACGTCAAACCCTTTGAAAAAAGTTTATAATGTACATAACTATATCACACTCAAATTATTTAGAAAAGTAAAGAATGCAAGTTTACTGCTGAACCAGACAGTAAGTAAAGCGTGTTCAAGAAATGAGATTGCCTTAATCCAAGTATATAAAACTGAAATACCAAACAGATTAAAACTATTTTAAATCAGAATATTTTATCCCTTTCACATGCCTGTCTCTCACTAGAATTTATGGGAACATGGTCTAGCTTTCTGCTTTCTACGAAAGGTAGATATTATGCAGTATAGCTGAATTATTTGTTTCAACCTAATACCTGTGGTTTGCTACTTATGTATATGTTTTTTTTCCATTTTAAAGCAGTTAATTTAGTAAAAGCTCTCTTTTGTGCCAAAGACAAAAGAAATAAGAATTAAATAAATGAGAAACAGAATGTCTGAAAGAAAATGATGCATAGTTTGGTACAATTCAACATAATTGGCAACCTTTGCTTCTGGGCTCATGGTTGATTGAGGATGGAGATTAAATTACCATTCATAATACTGGAGAGGTGGTCCATTCAAGTCATGGCTTAAATACTGAATGTTGACTAAAAAATGTAGAGAAGCAGCTGGCAACTGTATAAATCCTTTTCTGGGAGTAATTTAACTTATTATGAGGGAGGAAATAAAAAGCTATATTGCAAAGCTGAAAGAGGTGTAAAATTTCTTTCAACTATCATAAAAAAAAGCGCTTTCAAATGTTTTGTGTGACATTTAGATGGACTTCAAATGCTTCTGTCTACATTATCATGGAAAGTAACTGTCTCTCTGTGAATGTACACCTGTATTACTGTTAAGCAAATGTTCTTTCACTATCAAATTCCATTCTTCCAGTATGATTGCTCATTGAAGAATGCATAACGATTCTCCTTAATGACACAAATAATCCACTTATAATGGTCTATTATACATCTTTTTTCCAAAAGCAATTATGCTTTTGGATTTTTTGTCAAATGTTGAAGAATTTCATAATAGTATAATATACTTAAATGCTCTTTGAATTTTAATATACAAAAACAATGCATGTTAAAAAACAAGCAAAACTTGGTCAAATTTTATTCACCTCAGATCCACTGCCACAACTTTTACAAAAGCTATCTTCCACTGTTTTCACGAAAAGATCATGGTAGGAGCCCTAGGCTTTACCTTCTACTAGGAAACACACTTGTAAACATCAGGATTAGAGCTTAGAAGGAAGTTCATGACCTTGGATATTTTTTTTCCTGCTTTTCCCTCTCTTGAGCTGTGATTATTACAAAGCTGCAGAAATTTTCACAGCTGAGGACAAGAAAACTTGGTTATATCTGTGTGTACATGTACTTACATGTGTAAGTGCTTAAAGGTGAATCCTGTCTTCTGCAGCACTCATGATACTCTTGCTGAATTTAAAGGGGAGTGTGTGTGTATGTCTGAGGAAAAATGGTTGCCTCCCTTACACTTGCTCTCATGTTTATATATAGTCTATGGCCAGAAGCACAACTTGTGTAAGTTAGCCTAACTTTATTAACTCAACGTGCGAAAATATAAAGCAGGGAATTTCTGCTACATTAATGTACTGGAGTACTGTCATACATATGACCATAAATGGCTCCTTCCTGACCTCCACAGAAAGGGGAGAACTGAGCAAAACTTGGAAAGTAAGAGGGCTTCATTAGGATTATACAGGGATGCCTTGGGATCCATTTGGATTGAGCTCTATAAGGCTCATGAGGATGCAGTTGCTTTGATATCCAGGGTGTATCTTTGATCCCTGGTCAAATTTTCAGACTTGCAGTGCCCCAGCTTCTGCTGGGATTGATGTGTATGTGTTTACAGGTTGTATAACTGCTACTGTAATTTATTTTAACCTGCAAACCTGTCCACAATACCATTTCCTAAATGAGGAAAGAAGAGCCATATAACTCTTTAGATTTGAGTTAAAATGAAACTAAGCCAACCAGCCTCCCTCTATAACATCTCCCTTCTCCTACCCTACACTTCTTTCCCAGCTGAACGAATTTCCTAGCTGTTGATAAACTTATAGGTTGCAATCCTGCAAGAACTGTGCCAGAATATAACAGGAGTTTTCCACTTTATCTTTTCAATTAATAGTCAGCTCTAAATCCCATATTCCTTTTCTAACAAGTACGATTTCTTCCACAACATTACAGTACAGAAAAAAGCGCAACACCCTAGATCTTACAGAGGCTTGAAATAATATAGCACATATTGACAAAAATTAGTTTATCTGTATCAGAGTCTGTGGCGAATTT
Source organism: Ibidorhyncha struthersii (assembly GCA_013398815.1). Taxonomy (NCBI): domain Eukaryota; kingdom Metazoa; phylum Chordata; class Aves; order Charadriiformes; family Charadriidae; genus Ibidorhyncha; species Ibidorhyncha struthersii. Next base: position 265,075 of record VZSZ01008113.1, read on the forward strand.
TGTTATAGCAAACACATAAATCACTTGATTTAGTTCTCCTTTTACATGTTTGTTTTATTCTTATTTGTCTGGCTTTTGCCAGTTCACCAGTGAGTCTTTGGCTCATATATATGTATGCTAACACAAGTGCTTTAAAAAAAATTCTGGATCTTTTCAAGCTGATAAATATATCTGAATAATACTACTGAGTAATATTCTGAAATCTCAATAAAACCAGCTGCAAAGATCAATGATAGATGTAATTTTAAATGCATACTTAGCACAAAGAAAGAGACCAAAGGAAGCCATAAAATGCTGCAAAATTAAAAAAAAAGTTGGCAGCCTGCAACTATCTTACAGAAAGGTAAGCTGAAATAATATGTATTTACACATTCGCTTTGTATCTTAGAATTAAATCTGCCCAATCATGCACTCTACAGATGTAATAGGAGGTTTTGATGACTTTTGCAAAACATGAAGTAGTAATTAGGAAAGCTTCCAAACCTACTCAGCAAATTAATAGGTCTAGGAAATTCATATCGGATTTGGCTTATATTTGTTTACTGTGATCAGCTTTTGTGACTATACCAGGCTTTTGCAAATGGTACAAATCAGTTTAATATATAGCAGAACTAGTTTAATGCTACAACAACAATGTTATAAATCAGAAGCATTAGAATGTGCCATACTGAAAGCTACAGCTTTTTCCATCACTGTTTTTATTTGCAAGCAGAGTCAAAATCACATTTTTTTCCCAAGTCTGGCATGTTTGAAAAAGTCATTGTTCATGAATGTTTTCCTTGTTTCCTAGTGACATTGTTACCAGTCAAAATTAGACTGTTTCTCTTGTGCTGCATAACTGAATCATTATGCATTTTTTCCTACACATTTTTTTCTGTCATTCAAGAGAGCTTTGTATAATAAATGAGATACCAATAAAATGCTTACATTAGCTGACATCATACTTCTGGCCTCTATGACAAAAATAATCTTTACCCATTATTAAGTTAATTATTAAGAAAAATAAGGAGTAGACATTTTATTATACATAAATTGTATTATTTGTGGCACAGAGTGACCTTAAAGTGTGGACTATGTATTAAGTTGTGGAAAAAATAATACCATGATCCTTGTGGAAAGATTTTTTTAAGTTAATTCCCTGGCAGCATCTGAAATTGCAGTGAAATTCTGAGTGGTAAAATATGTTATTACACTGGTGTTTAAAATGTTTTGTGTCCCATTATTATCAAAACTTTCAGGGGTCATAATGTGGTTTCTATGGCATGATTTTAGGATCAAACTATAAAATTTTAACCCAGCACTTTAGTCTCAGCCAAAACTAATTTGAATGGGTTTAGGAGGATGCAGCCTCCTAGGAGGTGTTTCTGCAAGAAGGAAGTTAAGAATCGGAAATTAAAGAAAGTTATAACAGAATTAAAGTTTATTATAGTTAATTCTGCTTCACCTGGTATCAGAAAGGGCTCAAAAACATACATCACATACATGATGGTATGAAAAAGGATGGAATGATAATCCTGACTAAAAAGGCCTACTCAATTTCTGCTTGAATGAGAAGCACATTACTTTAAAATGATAATTTGGTATATTCCATTGATTTCTGAGCCTTTTCAATTCTTCTCCAAGCAGAAGTGCAGAAAGGCAAATAAGGTTATTCCACTATCTTTTCTGGTACTGTAGGCAAACTGGAATCTTATGAAGTCTGTTTTCATGAATCAATAACTCTCCCAGTGTACTTTCCAATGTAATTTCCATACAATTATAATGTAAATAAAATATCTGAACTTATAAACTTCCTGTCTTTGGTGTTTTGACCAATTTAGAATTATTGAAAAACAGTGATTCAAAAGTCAAACAAACAATACCCAGTATAATTATACTTATCCCTCTTGCCAGCTGACCATATGCAAAACCATCTTATATCTATTATGTTTGGTAATGGTATTTTTCACAGTTACAAATCATCCCATGTTAGTTCTTTCAACACTAAAGTGAGAGCATAAACTCTACAAGCAAAGACAAACTGTGTAATTTTTAGGCTCAGGTTGGAGGCAGTCATATTGCTATATTTCATTTTTTATTAGTATGGAAGTGAATCCAAAATGTAACATGCTGGAACATAAACACAGAGCTCACATAACCTCTATGCAGGCATGATGAAACATGTAACTACACTTTGTATTAAAGATGCTGTAATTTTTAATTTTGATTCAGAAACTGCATTCACGTCATCCAAATGAAGCGTTATATCAATGAGACATACGTTGCTGTGGTTTAGACTACTGCATCATGGATGTGATCAGTCTATTTGCACAACGCCTACTAAATGCGCTTGTGTCATGCAACAGTTATGTGGGAAATGGCTGACTTGAATGTGGGAGACAACCCCTTCTATTCCCAAACCATAAGGACTAAGGCAGGAATAGAGGGACAGGAAAAGGCACGTCCTTTGCATTTGCTCTTCACAGCTCTTGGATATGGAAAACTGTACAATAATAATGCAAAGGGACAGAAGGCACTTTAATAAATCAAGTTCTTGGAAGTTTCAGTCTCTGGGCAGTACAGTCTGTTATCCTTTCTTCTGCAAATTTCCCAGGCCTAAACCTTGCTGGTCTCAGGCTTTGGACGCATAATGTGAAATACATCCTTTTGATGAATTTCTCTAGCCCATTGATATTGGGCAGGATCCAATAAATGAAACATTATATGAAACCAAGAGGTTGACATTGACAGGGTGTAGCAGAGTCTATGTGATCCTAAGACACAGATACAGACATCTGCCAACAAGATCAAAGAAAAAGGAAAACCTTTATGTCAATGCTGAGAGCATCATCCAGGAAGATGGACATCTGGACCCTACAAATGGCAGTTGTACACATCACTAGGATGCATACATGACTAGGAAGTTATTTGAATGCTGTGCAGTTTTCCACATTAAAAAAGACCTCAACAGCAGAAGTAACAAATATATCAAAGTCACCATGAATATTACTAAGTAATAAAATTAACGAAGAATTTGGATTTGGGTCACAAAGAACACAAATCTTAATTAAACTCAGTCCATATCTCATATGTGGAGAACTGTATTTCCTTGTGTGTTGTTCTAACTGCCCTTTGTTAAGCTATTTTGTCAGGTTTTGCACTGACTGCATAGTGTTAAGCTGCAACCAACTGCTGGGTGTGGACATATATTGTTGGAAGTGTGTTTCATGAAATTCTTCAGGCAACTGGAATCACAGACTACCACAGACTACCTAGGCAGTGAGTCCAGTGGTCTGCAGGCACCTGCCTGAAGTGTCATAAGAATGTGCATCTTGCTTGCTTCCCACATGCAGAAGGTTTTCTTAGCATGATATTTAGATCAACAACAACAAACTAAATACCACAAGGAATCAACACCAAGAATGACCAGAATGTGTCTGGCAAAGGAAATGAGAAAAAAATAACACAATTTTCCTAGGTCCCCAGAATAATCAATTTCCCATGTGATGCAGAAAGTAGGTGAAACATTGTGCTTCAAGGAAAGCTGGAGAAATCCCAAAGGACCCAACCAGTTCTATTTCAGAATAGATTCCTCCTTGTCTTGAAATCTTGCTCAAACCCTGAGAGATTTCTATTATTCTTAGGAGTACCAATACACTGTCTCTTGTGTATATTCACCAGATCAATTTCTGGAAACAAAACTCTGTATTGGGAAATGTAGGCTAGGCAGGGAGGGGAGACAGGAAGAGGAAGAAAAAAAGAAAATGAGAAGGAGAGAATTCCTTCTTGGCTGCCATGGGGAACCAGAAAATTCTATAGAGTAAATATGTCTTAAAGAAAATCAACTGTGATCAAGTTTATTTTCAAAATGTTTTAGGGATACTAGCAAATCTGACTATCCAGTGGAAAAAAAACGTGCCACAATGTCCTCAGAGTTATTTATCTGCCCTCTAGTACTCTGAGGGGCTCCTAGTTGCCACATGGAAAGTGTGAGGAACTCTTCCGAGACATATGCCAGTTTCATGCAGATTCTGTCAATAATGTAGAGCATCTAAAATAGTTTTAGGCACTTAGGTTGAAGGACATGATTTTTTCCATGTACCATAAGACAACTCAAAGATCACTGTTATTGTGGCATGCACTCTGTTCCATGCAACTTTCAAAGTCTGTCTTGAAACTATTATGGTTCCGCTTTCCTGTGTGAAAGGAAAGTAACCATCTGATGGTTAGAAATATTTTCATTTCCAGTTTTAACATAGTTATGGAAAATTCATAACTATCTACCTTGCACTTGTGCTATCTTTTAATTTAAACAGTTGGACGTCCCAAAAATATACAGAATGAACATATGCTGTTCCCCATCTCCAGTCTCTGGTTTTGTGGGTTAAGCAAGACAACCTGTTTTTAATTCCTCATCCTCAACAGACTCAAAGATTTCCTAATATTTTAGACCTTTGTTCTTCTCCTGGTTTAAATTGTTTGAATACAAGTGACCAGAACTGTACACAACAGTATGAGATTCTACTTTGTAGACTGATACTGGTACGTAGCTGTGTCTGTTTAAAACACCTTACCTTCTGTATTAAGTTTTTCCACTGTTACATCAACATAGCAATTCTTAGTCATGCCATGACCAGTATGCTTATACTTCATCATCACTGCAATTGATGAGACTCTCAGTAACACTGAAAAGTCTCGTGATTAGTGCCTGAGTGTATGGCTTTGCATTTTGTGCTCTGAAATTTCATTGCTGTTTCCACTCCTTTTCTACAAGGTTGCCCTGTACTTCCCATATGATGATATTTTCCTCAGTAATAGTAGCACTTGATTACCACATGACTACACTTTTCACCCTGAGATTTCCAGCCAGGTTTTTTCTCTTTTTAAGTAGACTATATTTGAGGATTTCTGCCTAAAAGGCAGAGTGGAGAGCATGGTACAAGTGTTGCTCCCTGGCTGCCTGAGCGAGGGAGATTCAACCCAGTGCCAGGTCTGCCCCATCACTGGTGCTGGGAGTGCAGGCACCCCCATTTCTCCTGTAAATCTGGGGGTAAGAAGCAGATGTAAAACATTACTTTCATATCTGAAGAAGGAACAAAGGCTGAAAGGGTTTAAATTTAGGGATTTTTTTTTGTTGTGAGTGCAGTTTGTGCTAGTGTGAGTAGGCAGAGACCCTTTCAACTCAACTGTTGTTTCTGGGTTTAGGAAGGGAGCACAAATGGGTTGGGAGGTGCTGTAGCACTTGAAGGGACACCCGTGAGCAAGGGAATGTGATTGGCAACCCAACAGAGCTAAGGGTCATTTAGCATCCTCTGCACAGGACCACACTGCCTGGAGAGGAAGGNCCTGCCCCCCTTCCCTGTCCTACCCCTTTTATAGATGTTGCATTCCTTTTTTTGCTGCCAGGAATGTGGCAGTCAGCATGCACTGTCCATGTATTTCACCTATAAGTGTCTACTACTTAATTTGAAATCAATACACAAAGCACGATATTCTGAATATTCTAAAGAAAATCCCTAGCCACCAGGTTGGTAATTCTCCCCTAAGTACACACTGTTGCATTTTCCCTTTTAGTTTCTTCCCCCCTCATCATTCCTGTATTAATGGCCATCATCTCCATCTTAC
>VZSZ01008113.1:274050-293416 GCA_013398815.1 Ibidorhyncha struthersii
CCTCCTTCTTCACTGACCTTGGTGTCTGTGGAGCTCTTTCTCTCACATATTCTCACTCCTCTCTCCCAGCTGCAGTTGTTATTGTGCAGGTTTTTTCCCCCTTCTTAAATATATTATCCCAGAGGCATTACCACTGTCACTGATGGCCTCAGCCTTGGCCAGCAGCAGGTCCACCTCAGAGCCAGCTGGCATTGGTTCTATTGGACACAGGGGAAACTTCTGGCAGCTTCGCGCAGAAACCACCCCTGTAGCACTCCACTCTGTCAAAACCTTGCCACACAAACCCGATACAAAAACTGACAGGAAGTATCAAGAAGCCAAAATGTTGATAGCTGTAGTGAAAGCTCAGGCAGCTTTCTCACCATTTCTTGGAGGGCTGCTGAGAAGACTGAGTTTCCAATATCCAAGACTCTGGGGTAGGTACATTCAAGCCAGTGTTACTAGCTTTTGTGTCTTGGAGTAGAGTGGCAAGCATCCCACTTCAGAGGAGAAACCAGCAATTTGTGGGCTTACAGGAACTGTGACTTGGGGCACATGGCTCATGTGGGTATGTGAGGCAATGCATAACAGATCTGCAAGACTTTCTGACACTGCAATGTTTAATGCTGCTCACACCAGGGTGTGTCTAACCTGGACACAGGCAGATTTGCTCAGCAGTCACTGGAGTCTCCCAAAGCTTTGGGCTGTTTGAACACTTACAAAAAAATTGTTGAGAACATGTCCTCTCAGAACTTGCTAATTTTGTGTTTCAATTGTCTTGCAGAACTAAATGAATGCTTGAAAAAAAGAATATCAATGAGATGAGCTGATTTAGAAGCCAAAGAAAAAAAGGACACAAAGAAGAATTTCAGCCAGGATCATTCTACTGGCCTGACCAGCATAACAAGCAATGATAAAAAATATACATCAGTGCTTGCCCTCAGTGCAGGGGGCTGGAAGGAGCATCAGCTGGTCTGCAGCCAAGGAAACAGCAAACCACAGCCTGGAGAAGTCTTCAGCTAACATCTATTATTGCAGACCAATCTATTGCTTCTCTTTTTATACTCCTGGGCAAAAGGTGAATTAAGGTGTGCTGCTGTTGGAGTGTCATGGTACTACCGAAGTAATTTATGACCAACTTAGCATTGGGCAGGGTTTTAAGAAAGAACAGCCATTGCTACGATGCTCCACTAACTTTGGTGGGCTGCGAGTCATGTCAATGCACTGTGAGAAGCATAAAGCATAACTTGCTAGAAAGCATCAAGGACTAAGAACTATTTCCTTCCTTTCATTTTAAGGAAGTCAGTCTTTTTATTACGTATTTCGTTATACGTGTACAGAATGGAGATATCTCTAAATAATGTAGAGCAATGAAAGCTCTAAATGTAAATATACCCCTTGGTTGTCTTAGACATAATTTCTAAAATATTTCCCAGGAAATAACTACAGTATATACTGATGAAGGCAGAAAAAAAGAGAAACTTTTCCACAAGGCCTGACTACAGAAGAGCACAGCAACAGTTGTAAAAAGTCTTTATTATGGCTTTTCCTTCAACAATGTCACACTTCAGAAAAGTAGAGAGGAACAAAAACAAACGTTGCAAAGGCTAAGAAGTGCTAATCTCACATAGCATTAAAAGTGTCATGAACAGCATGGAGCAAGCAGTGTTTGCTCACGGCAATTAGTAAGATCAGGGCTGGTGAAATCTCAGAAACACATTAGCTTGTAAAGTTTAAAGGACTAGAAATAATGGCTAACGCTGATGTTGTAGGTCTTGCTGCTGTGGAATAAGGGAGAAAAGGCAGGGAAATCTGGGTTCTTAAAAAGTTCAGACTATTTAACTAGTTGCCTAAGGTACTCAGTAGCGGGAAATTGTGTTTATTGGGGATTTACCCAGCACTGACTTCATTGACCATGGAGGCTAAGGGACCACAATTGATAAATTTCCTAAATTAATAAATAATTTAAAAAGAAGCATAGTTTTTTACCCTCTAATGAAATATAGAAGATGTGTGATATGGCCAAAACAGGCAGAATAGAAAGCATTGGTTAGTAACTAATTACTTCCCTTTGGCTGCTTCAACATCTCCTCCTTTTTCTGGTGATCTATTCTTCTCTAAACACTCTTTCTGCATTGGTGAGGAATTTGGGCATGTGCCAAGAACATGTTAAGGTTCCCCAGATGGGCAAGTCTTCTAGATTTTTCTACAAAAATTTTGTTCTGTTCCTCATTTCAGAGCAACCAAGCAAACACTACGTGGTGGTTCAAGGAATTTAATTATTTAGTTACTTGAGAAGTGCTTTCCCTGAAAAGCAAAGAGTTTTTTGCTACTTTTTTTTTAATCTATTTGTTAAAGATGTGGATGCTTAATAGTAGAGAAAGAAGACTGACATATTTAGGAAGCATTGTCCACTGTAGATACAGAAATGCTATTAGTGATGGACAGATCCAGTCATGTGTGTTAACCATTAGAATATATAACAGGTACAAAAGGCAAATGTTTTGATGAGCAATTCTAATCGTACTGTCAAAAGGCTGCTAAAATAAATGTATTTTCTTTAGATAACTACCACAAAGCCTAGTAACACCCAGATTATGCAGTTTTCCCAATGCTAACCCATCTGTGGTGAAAGTCTGAAAAAGAAATCCTGTCTTCTGTCTCCAGGTGGATCCTGAAGTCCATGTCCCTTGTTTACCACTCAGCTGCTTCTGAGTTCAGCATTTAGGGTCTTCTTTCCAACATTTCCCAAACTCAGGTCCCTCGGTGTAATATTCTTTATTTCCAGCTAAAACTGCCCTTAATTAAGTCAAAAATGACCCACAGAAATAAAACTTAATGAACAAAGGTAGAAAACAAGCACTGTGCTAAGAAGCTCCCCTCAGAAAATCTTACTAACCCAAGTTTAGTAATGAGATGGGATCTGAATTAAACAAAATGATCTCCCCTCCCACACTCTGTAGCCTAGCCATCAGCCTGTCACACTTTCTTTTCCTGTCAGGCTTTAGGATTTATGTTTGCCAAGATAAGCCACTTTAATTTAGCAGAAAAACTTGGGTTTTCTCAAGTCTCCCAAGGGGAAACAAAACCGAAGCTTTTCTATAGATGTAAACTTATTATTACTTTATTCCTGTCAATGGCTCTAAAGTAGTGAGATTAATACTGTTAAAATTATTCCAAGCATTCATAGACAATTTGTAATGAAAATTTCCCTTGATTTTTTCTAAGTGATTTGTTTTGTGCTTTCTGCAGATGTTTTAGACATTTTAGTACAACAGAACAAATGTCCTGCAGTCGCATGTGCTGAAACACAGTAGCTTAAGCAGCTACTGTTGAATATTTATGAAGAGACTTTTCAAATGAGTAGTGGTAAGTTTTACACAAAAACATGCTTCTAAGAATTTAATGTAGTCAAGGAACGTAACAATATAACCAAACATTCAAGTTTTGAATACTGAAATAATCAATACAAATATTAATATTTTCAGTTAAGGGTCAGTAAGCAAGCTATATCCAAGATTTTTCTGAACATTTAATCATTTCAAACACAGCTGAATTTCTTAAAAGTTTGTAACCAAATTCAATAAAGTCCAAAGAAATGCAACATGGCACTGTGTGGAAAAATATCTCTTTGCAGAGAAAGGTGAGAACTGTAAGAGCAGAGAGATGTTGAATAAAGGGAAATTTCCACAGGTTGCCTGAAAACCTGTTGGGCAGAAGAAAACAATCTGAGGATCAGTCTTTGGACTGGTTTCATTTAATAGTTCTGTTAATAACACTGGTATAATATTCCAAGCAATATGTTCCAAACTGGAGCACATGGTTCAAAGAGGATCAAATTAGGAAGTGTTTATCATTACACAGTAGGTTCATTAACAAACTGGCTTACTCTGAGGACTGATTATCTAAAGAAAAAGGATAGAAAAGTCAAGGTCACGCACCTGGAGGTAAGAAAAATTTCTGTGACAGACTGTTTTTTTAAGTATATGAAGAAACAAAGAGATGCAAGTATTTATTTAAACAGAGAATGACTACAAGTTACTAATATAAACTGTCTGTGAAACAAAGCAAATTAAACCTAGGGTATTTCAAAACATATTCCTGCAAAGGAAGTATTATTAATCTGCAAAGCAATGGTGAGACCTTATCTAGAAAGCAATTCTGAACCCATATTCCCAGAAGATAAGTTTAGACAAAATTAATTCAATCTTCTAGGCTGGCCTTGAAAATAATGTTTTCCTGGTGGACAATAAAAATGGACAGTCTATGTAACATGAGAATGCTAAAAAGCAATTGGTTTCCTCAGCCTTAAGAAATGAACACTGTATTCTGTAAACACATTAAATACAATCCACATCAAACACCACTGAGGGAAAAGAACTGTTTAAGCTAAAATAGAAATAAATAAGCATAAACTGACCGTGGGTAGTTTAGGAAAACATACGATGGCAGCCCTGCAGACATGGGGCTTCAGAGGAGCACTCCCAAACAAGCAGTCAGGATAAAAGCAAATTAAACAGCTAACCCAAAGTGCTGCTTGATAGGTTTATGAAATGCATTGTCCAGCACGGTTTCCAGTGGTATCGGGATGACAGTCAACAGCCAGGAACTCATAGAATCATAGAATGGTTTGGGTTGGAAGAGAACTTTAATCATCTAGTCCAACCCCCTGCAATAAGCAGAGACATCTTCAACGAGATCAGAACTCCCAGTGCACTGACATAAATTCCCTCGGTTTGCTTCTTTCAGGTACTTTTGTGTTATAAGTAGAAGTCCATATATGTTTTTTTCCAATTCACCTTGCAAAGTGGATGTTTGTAAAGCAGATATTTGCAGCAGGATAATAAAATCTGCACAAGTTTTCATGAAGAGGCTGCATGTAGGACTGCATAGTACTTCAAACTGTAAGTGACTTTTGCCCCATTTTTTGAGTTTAATGTTTCATTTTTAGTTGCTGTGTTTGTTTTATATCAAAGTAAATATGGGTGCTACTGCCTTTCAGAACTACAACAATCTGGTGTTTCATTATTTCTAATTAGGGAGTTTCTTTACTTTTATACCTGCCCGTAACTCATCTTACTGTTAATGGGAATTCTGTTTGTGCACTGATCTGAGAACAGACCCCTCAGATATCAGCTTTACAGTTGACTGGCCATTGCTGACCAACTGAGCAAACTGATATCCTCATGCACTACTTGTCAGAAGTTGTAGCTACACTAGAAAAAATATTTTATGAGTTCTGAAGGTCAGGGTAAGGGGAAATAAATAGTTTGAATTAGGATAAAGGCACCATGAAGGCATTAGTTCAGTTCATCCGAAGCTAATGATCACACTTAGCCATCCCAAAACTGTTCAAGTGACATGACTTACCCACCCTAGGTAACACAGAAAGTGGGATTCACTCCCAAACAGAGCTTAGCTGTCTTCTGTAGTCTAGTTAACTTGACTCTATCCATAACTAAGGGGAAAAACAGAGGGAATAAACCTCCTCTTGGAAACATCTGTCTCTTTTTCCAGTACCTGGATGACCACCACAGGATGCCTTTCTTCTAACGACTAAAATCATGAGCTGAATAATACCCAGACTGTGAGACACTTTAGGGGAATCCTTGAGTTACAAACTAGCTCTCTCTTTTGTAGAATATGTCTGAAATAGTGTTGTGAGTTCTCATTATCCTTTTTCTGATTTAAATTATAAAAATGCACATAAAATTGCATTTCTGATTAAATAGATAATTTCTGAAATAGCAAATGTTGGTTAGAAGACAGATGATTAATGGAGGAATATAGTATGTAAACTGGAAAGAGTCATTTTAAGAAACTGTTGCTATTCTAAATGCAGGTGGTTTACATAGTATTAGCATAATTATTTATAGCTATGGTACTAGAAATCAGTAATTACTATGGAAATAATCTAGATTTCCCTGCAGTAGCTTCACATGATTTCTCAGTAATAAACTAGTGTTCCTTTTTCCAGGCAGAGTGGACGCAGTCCCACAGCAGTAAATACTGTTCTTTTCTATTAGTGTTATTATTTTGCTATTTCACAGATAGGACACAGCAGCAAACTGAACAGCAGTTGTGTGAATGCTATTTAAAAAAAAAAAAACAAAAAACAAACCTCTAAGCTTGTGATCTGACTGCCCTATAAGCCTGCTCATCATCGCAAGCCTGAATGCACACATAAGGCTTATAGTGAAATGTGAGCCTATAAAATACATAGAGGAAAACAAACTTTGCTGACCTAGAATGTGGGGGATACAATCTGTCCCATGCACAGCTGTTGAAACTATAAAGAGAACTAATGCTAAGCCTCTGATGTGGCCAGGATACTGGAGCTGAATTTTCAATTTTATCCTTTGTCTGTGTTAAAAGTAATAACTAAGCAATTAAGAAAGGAACAATAGATTAACAGAGAGGGGAAAAGGTTGCACCGTAACTCATTTTCCTTCCTGAAAAGCATAACTACTTGCGTATATGATATACAAATTTATTCCTTTTTCATTCAAATGTGATGGGTCCTATTGTTTTGTGATTCATTTGCTTCTTACACCTTTCCTTTTTGACTATGAGAAAACTAAAACCAGACAGCTTCATTAAATAAGATTGTTACAATAAAAGCTCAAGTACTCTAAGTCATGGTAACAGTCCCAAAATAAACAGAGTGATCATATGGAAACAGGCCCAATGGGAGTTGAACTGACATCGGAGCTCTAAATAAAATGGGGATAAAAATGTACTTCTGATACAAATATATCTAACTTAAAAAAAAAAATTGTCTGTGATGATGCATTTTGCAGCACAAAGTGACCTCTAATTAGAATTGTTTTTCTTCCCCTCCCTGATTTTGAATGCCTCAATGTTCACACTGAAGGCAACCTGGGACATATGTCTACTTGCATATATATATAATATGTACATGTTATGATTTTATCTGCTGAGTGAGATTCAATGGGATTTACTTCCATGTGTATGTGAATCCTTTTCTCTCTCTTGTTCTCTTTTAGTAACACAAAGAAATGAAACCCTAGCGAACTTAATCACCAGGTGGCTTTTGCTTTACTTAGTAGCAACAGCCACAGAGCCTTATTTGGTTTGGGTTTTCTCAAATGCTGGACTTGTTAACACTCGTCACAGTAAAAATAAAGCAGCACATTTAATTTCTCCCTCAGTATGAAAGGGATGTGCAAAGAACCAGCATGTTTCTAACTGTCAGTAACAGGTACAGTGCAAAACATATTTACAACACTTGAGAAATTGGAAGAAGAGAGCAATCCAGATGAAATATAATCTTTTCTCTGGGTTTTTTGGTGCATAATTGCCAATATGCTAGTGGGAAGAAGTAATATTACCCAACCGGGATCCATTTACAACAAGGCAACCAAATAATGCATGTTTACAAAAGATGTACAGCTTGTTTTTGGAGAAAAATAATACCATTCCACTGCAACCAAAGCAGCGTGGTGTGTACAGTTACTAAATCTTTTCTTAGTTGCAAAATTAGTGTCAAATGGCTAAGACCATAAACTACGTCAGCATAAGTCACTCTCATTAATTTGGTAGGTGAAGGTAGGTTTTTCAAACAGCAGGCTTCTCATTCTAGTTTTTATTTTAATCAGCTAAATAATGAGATGAGGGTAGAATTGCTTAACCAGGCCAAGGGAAGAAGAAAGCCGAATCATCTTAAAACACCAATCCTGGATTTAATAGCCTACAACAAAACACTAAGCAGGTCAGCTTCATGGTTCAACAATTCCTAAAAGCCCTGTCTACTGCTCAACAGCTTATCAGCAGCCAGTGTGTAAGATCTCCCAATGAGATCTGATTTACAGCACTAAAGGGTTTTGCTGCAAAAATGAAGGGCAAGAACAGTATGCTGTTTTCTGTACATCCTGTCTGTGCACACATATATTAAAAAAAAACACCCCAAACCATCAGAAACTAATTCAGCCCTCACGATAAGGATCTCTTGCATTTTTCATTGACATAAACAGGTCACAACGCCTGGAAAAGCTTACATAGAACTCAGCAGCAATCTGGTTTGTTTTTTCTGGGTCAAAGTCAGAGTTTATCTTGTTAAGCTATCTAATTGAACACAGCCCGTGTGATACAACAGGACTAAGTGCATTAAACGAGGAGGTAGTGGGAAGGAGGGGTGCATTTATTTCTGTGTGCGGCTGGGAGGGTGCAGCTTCCTGGAAATACCTAAATTACCTTTGAAATAGCTATTTTTGTGCCTGGAGAACAAAGATGTCCAACTTCTGTAATACATTTTCTGTACACACAGCGCGCACACATACACTGTCCAAAGCACACACACTGTATGCTGTGATTGTGAGGTGGTGTTTCACCTTAAGTAAAATGAACATGTCCTGATCACCATTTGCCTGGGGTGAATCTGAAATAATTTTATTGTTGTTAGAAGAACAATGGCAGATTTACACTGAGGTAACCAAGACCAAAATCAGACCCTGAATGTCAAGTGACTTAAAGCCACAAACAGTATGATTTAAACCACAGTTGCACAAACCAGGCCCTATGCAGATCTCAGTAAAGTGAATTATATATAATAACACTTACAGTTTCCTAGTACTATTAGATTTGCCTTTTTACATAAATGCTTAAGTTATGATAAAAAACAGAGCTGTGTCAGTTCTTTTCAGTCTCAGCACATTTACTATTAGCATAAGAAATGCTGCTTATGGCAGAGGCAGCCGTGCTTGAAATTTCTGAATTAATGGATTTGATTTCCTCTTGAGACAAACCATCAGCCTTGCAGTAATGGAAACAGATATAGTTGGTAAAACAAATAAAAAGCTGGCATGCAGATAAAATGGGTTTCAGTTTAAAATAGTAATGTTGTAATTGAAGTGAACAATTACAGGGTTGCTCCTAGGCACAAAAGAAATACCACGAAAATGAAGTAATGTTTTGTTAAGTATAGTCATTTCAGGAAAATGTAGAGCTGGAGATGTCATCGTCTGGAAAAAGGAAAACTATAGTTTTTCTCCTTAGCTGAGATCCTCTGATAACATTTTGCTAATTTTAATAATAATTACGAATATTAAACCTAAATTTCACATGAGGAGAGGGAAAGAGAAAGGGAGAGCAAAAGCTTTACAACTGGTACTAAGCCAAAAAAACGTGCTTGCCTTTCAAGGGATTTTGGTTATTAAGGGTCAGAAGCCTGCAGTAAGAATTTTTGGAGGGCAGGGGGAGGGAAATAATTTTCTGTTGGTAGAAGAAAGCTCTCTTGTCTGCTTCCTTTGTCAGGGCTATAACATCGGAAAGCCCTGGTGGGAAGGGAGGAATGCTGGCCATGCCAGGTAATCACCAACGGGAAACTACGAGGTGGGGAACAGGGGAGGAACACGCTCAGCGTCAGATCTCTTTACCAAAGACATTTTCTCTAACTGGGTCGTGCTTCTAACTGGCTTTCAGCTATATACACCTCTGGGGAGAAGCAAGGACTTTCAGCATATGAGAGCCTTTCATGTTAACGTGTAAAAGTAAAAGTAATGAAGCACACCGAATGCCACCAATGTAAGTGTCACCTCAAATCTGAGAGTGCGTTCATTAACTTCACCGCAACAAAATGCTCTGCTGTGTCATATATTTCCTCTTGCTTTGTATGCGTGACAGAAAATGTTTTCATTGCAATTATTTGTAGAGATCTATTAATTAACAGATCATGATTAGTGACTTGATAGTCAGCAAAACACATGGCTTTTCTTGCAACGGGTCTGCTGCAGGACACTACCCGGCACAGCAAATGCTGTCCACTCTTTACATTTCTGTCACCTAGAGTTTGCATTTACACCACCATGGTGCACCATGCAAGGCACAGCTGAGGGCTCCACAGCTGTGTGGTTGACGCAGGCTTAACGTGTTTCATAGCTGTACCAGCTTTGCTGTTCCAGGAGCAAGTTTTCAGGTGTTTTCGGTCTCCTGCCCTGTTGCTGGGGATCGCTGTGGTGAGGTGTAAGGTGCTGGTGGGCAGGCGCTGGCTGGGTGGCAGTCCGGTGGGGTCTAGTAGGGCAGCCTTCTGCAGCTCTGGGTCACTTGCCGAGGGCTGCAGCTGCCTCTTCTCCAGGAGCCTTTCATGAGGAGACTCCAAATACCATGATTTGTTACCATTCGTTATTTAATTATATCAGCTTCCAGTGTCCTGTGTGGTATTTCACACACCCAGGCAAAGCTCCTACATACAAATGAATTTTCTATTGTAGCTACTGTATCAGGCATGGCTGTACTGCAAGATATAATAGCAGCCTATTTACATATGTCACTCTAAAGTGCTCACACTGAAATTTTACTGCTTTCTTCACACTCTTGTACTTACATAAATACACCCACGCTGTACAGGTGGATTTCTGAATTGTCAAGTGTTTCTCTTCCATTAGAAGACCATTTTTTGAAGCAAATTAATGCCAAATGCATCCTGGTTTAAACATGTTTATTACTTTGTTTGGTGTTTTAAAAGCTCTTCTGAAATGTTTTAAACAAGGTGATGTGCACCGGTGGAATTCAATATACACTTAATCTGTGGAGGAAATAAATGTCTGACATAAAGATTTAAATCTTTATTTTCCTCCCTTGACATGGTGACTGGTGACACATAAATGTACTTTTTTTTTTTTTCCCTTTGACAGAGTAATAAAAATCTCATTATCTCTGAATAGGCAGCAATTTCGTTATCTAATCTTTTTACCAAAAGGTTAGTTAATTAATCAGAAACAAATCCTGATTATTATTTCAATAGAATTAGAAAGACAAATCACCAGAGTACGGCTAAATAGGGCAGGCCTGTGGTTTAACCTGCCTCATTTACATCCAAGTACAATGATTGTCAGGAGCTCGCAGTGAGCAAACAGCCCCGAGAACATAAGCCAGCAGATGGTTTTCTCTGGTTGCTAGCCTTTCCTCTCCTCTAATGCTTCTGATCCCATTACCTCACTGAATCCGTTACCAGGGTAACTGTTAAATTGCTGTGAAAGGCATGGTAATAAAGTAACCTGTCACACTGGCAATAAAAGCAGCAGAATTTTCCTGTTCACTGAACTTTTCAGCTCATCAATACTCACTTTATGGAGAAATTCACCACTACACACAGGTCAGCTGCAGGAATTGTTCCGTGAGGCTTTTGAAAAGCAAACCAAAGTTCATGTAAACATGGGAAAGGTATAATTAAAGACTGGATTCAGAAATGCACACAGAGCTAATGCTTTCCTATTTACTGTAGAAGGTTAGTAGGAGATTAGGGATATCCAGGTTGCTTCTTTTTTTAAGCACGCTCTATAAATAACCTTTACTGCAGGCAGGAAGGTGATTAATCCAAAATCATTTTGATATTGTTTAAAAACATAACCTCCATTGCATCAGGCTGCTTACCTTTAGCAGCTGTACTCTGACCTATTTGCTAAAGTGGATTTTGCTATCACAGAATAATCTGTTGCCAAAAGGATTCATTTAGAAGTGTTTTCCAGCGTTTGTCTACGTTGCATTGTTTTACAGACTTTTGAAGCAAATTTGATATCTTTAATGGGTTTTTGGCTTGTGGGCTTTTGGTTATGTGGCTTTTTCCATTAATAAAACCTTACTGAAAAAAACCCTCCTGACTTCAATTAGGCTCACAAGAAACAGTAAGAACATGAATGAAAAAGAGAGCGCATATCTAATCCTTGTTATTAGCCATTTGCAGACTCTACACTTTCAGCTCCATTTGGTAATGCCATTAATTATACAGCAGTAACCTTGGAATATATTGGAGTTTACTTGTTGAGATAACTTCTCTCTGTCTACTTTTTTTAAACTTGCAGATGCTTACAGCTTGTTATGAAAAATACAAAGCATTTCCTTGACCAACAGCAAGTGTGAACTACAGTGCCTGTTCCAGCTGCAAACTATAAAAAGGTATCTTTAAGTAGGAGCCGCGTTATATAGTCCTGAGAGTATGGATTTAAAGTAAGGCTTGTTGCAGATAAATCTTTGTGCACAATGTCTTCAATTTTTAGATAACCACATTCAAGACATACTCTTTGTCACACCGCTGTGGGAGGGGTTAATTTTACACTCCTAAATGATGCCACATTTGCTGCTTTCCTAAAACTTCTCAGAACTCTAGGAGCTGTTTGGGGAGGAAAGGACTGAAAGATTATGTCCTGTTAGATACTTCAGCTGCTTTCAGTAACCTTTTTTACAACGTCAGATTTTAGTTCCTTGCACAGGCTGGGCTTCTTCCAAATGCTGGAAATCTTCAGAGGAAGTTTGTATGAAGAAGAACAACCCAACTGCACACAAAACTGTAAACTCACAGTCTGCAGCAGGGTTACATTGATTAACCCACATAAAATAAAAGAATTTATGCTGATCTCTAACCTAGAATTAAACCGAACCATTTCTGAGATTCAGGAAACCCTAAATCTCTCTGCTATCTGCTGTGTATAGCACCTCCAGTTACAGATAAAAGTGGAAATATGTCTTCAAATAAACCCAAATTCTTGATCTTTCCAAGTGAATAGTAGAGGAAGCAATGTTCCCATGAGATCTGTGGACCATTTTGCAGGTGTAAAAGTCCTGGTAAGAAACCCTGGGCAGAGTCTTCACTGCATACTCTTCTACATTTAAATAGAGCAAGTGTCAGGAAGGGTGGTGTGCACTTAATTTCAATGAAAAAACTGAGTTTTTAATAGCTGCCATTGTTTTAATTTAAAATTTACTTTAAACTGTGTGCATACTGGATTGTTCACGATTACACTTTGGCAGAATGCAAACATAAATGAGATGTCAACATGGATAAATTCCTTCCTTTGAAAATGTGTATGAATATTCATGAGTAACATTTGTTAGCTCATTTTCCCAGCTCTGGTTCGAATGCACAGAGCAAGGGTTTCTGTGCTCTGTGTGAGCCTGTATGGAAAAGCCTTTCTGCCGCACAGATTCTGGTGGTGTCAAGAGGCACAGTCTTTGGATGGCAGCTCTCTACTCCAATTTGGTTTCACCTCCCTGTAGCTGCAATTACGTATTCGAAAAACATCACGAGTTCACACTGGGCTGAATTACAGCTGTCTCCGTTTATACTGGCACACCTTCAGTTTGCCTCACTGAAAACTGTAAAGTTATGGCATCAGAAAGAAAAAACGGTGTCAGAAGAGAATTAGAGCTGTTGTCTTTGAAAGAGAAAGAAGAAGGAGTAATTGTGTTCCTCCTTCCACCAGATGTTGTGTCCTTATTATTGTCCTCCTCAATAGCACATTGTGACTAGACTGGCTATACAGCGTGTAGCCCTTTTCTCCTTGGATTAAATTCATCCCTGTGCAGTGGAGCATCACGCAGACTCGGCACCACGTAAACCCCATGCGCAGCTCTGCTTTCAGCCCTTGCGTGCTACACAGGCCTTGCACAGGCTTTGCACAGGTGTGTATTCCACCTTTCAGCCTTAATTAGAAAAGACAAGTGGCTGTGAAAATACCACAGGCTTAGATACGTCGGGCACTGCTGGGAATTTTCCAACCTCACTGACTAAAATTTGCTTCCAAATGCCATGGTTAACCATCAAATCAGAACACTTTGCTCTGCGAATATAGCCAAAGGTTTCCCGCTTCTGGTGAGGTCTGGACACACCACCCTCGACATTTTCATCCCAGTCCTAGCTTGGTGACAAGTTGAGGTCTCATATCCATCATAACCAAAATGCCTGCCCCGTCTCCGCCAATTTTTGATGTCTATTTTGGCTCTTCTGTCTGTTTGGAACAGGAATATTTTCCTTACTCCATTTTTATCCCTGAACATTTCTCACTGTCTGTCATAGCTGCCAGTGATGAAGTTCAAGGGAGGAAAGGGAACACAGAAACAAATTTAAAACATTGAACTACTCTTTCATTGCATACCTTACAGTGGGCCAAACTCTATTGAGAAGCAGATCCAGTAAGAAAAAAAAAATTCCAACATTGCTGCAGATTTCAGTGGAGTTCTATTGATTTGCATCAGTCAAGCAACCAAACTGCAGCTATTTGTCTTGATGGAGGGAAAGAATTGGGAAGGACACCTGTCTCTCAGGGTTACTACACGGCTTATTTGATCTTACCTATATGTGTGATTGATCCTGCCAGCTTATATTTTATGCATCTCTTATCCTGTGACAGCGGAAGAGTGTAAAAGTGTACCTTCCTTTGTTTCCTTTTTTAACATTTTACACCGTTGTCCCTGTAATGTCCTTTTTTCATCTACTAATTAAAAATTTACAGCTCTCTTATCCAGCATAGGCAATTATGTATGAACATCAATCCAATCACTTACCCTGAAATAAAGGTTTATGATGCAAGCAGATTTTTTCTTTTTAGTCCTTCACATTGCCAGATACTGTGGTGGGGATGGGAGGGGGAACAACCAAAACCCACATCAGCCCTGCCTTTTTGATGTTGCTGCTGTTTTGTGCTGTGACTTCATGTGCCCTGAAGAAAGAAGATGCATCAAGCAGTGCCTAAAACTCATCCTCTTCAAACATTGGGAATGATTATTTCAGCAAGTTTTAGCTTTCAGCAGCAACATATGTAGCGGCAGCTGTGCAGTAGCGCTTTGAGACCATGGGTACTTTGGAACCCAGTAAGAAAACTGTGACTCGCATGTAAAGAGCAGGAAAAAAGAATTTTTCCTCATTCAAAATTGTGCTGAGACTTCAGAAGCTTAAAGGACTAACAAAGCAATTTACTTCACCCACTTGGATCCAACGATCTGCCCTCCAAAAATGGCAATAGATTTTTTGAAATATGTACGAAAAAATATGACCATAAAATAAATATGACCAAAATAAAAATCTTACACAATTTTAGCTGACTGGTTTGCATCAATTTTAGCTGACTGGTTTGCATCAACTCTAGCTGACTGGGTCGCATCAAAGTTTCACACCAAGAGCGTGTCTTTGATCCCCAGCTAACCTCTTTTCCTCTCCATCTCTTCCATTCACAATTATCTGTATTATTTTGCTTTCTATGTGTTATCAACAGAAAATTCATGGTCACAGCCTGAAGATCAAAGATGAAGTTTAATCTTCAGATTGTGCTGCTCATGCTCATAAACCACTCAAGTGCCACTCCTGCTTTATGTGACAGCAGCAGAATCCTTGATTCAATTATAGGTTACAGTCAATGGGGATCACGCTTTAATCTGTGTACAAACAAAAGGATAAAACAGAAACATGTACCCATTCTAAGGATGATACTTTATTACAGTGCGACATCAGGCAGCATTGCAATAATACAAGCTGGTTTCAGAAAATGGATGAGATTAAACTGTCTGCTAGGTTATGCCTGCCTGTTATGTACAGACTGGCACACGTACTGCTCTGCTTCTCTGTCATTTATTTGGCTCACAAAGACTCTGATCCACTACACGTTGCATGATCACACAAATTTCAGTGAGTCTGAAGGATTCTCTGCATTATGCAGGATTAGACCATTATTCTAAACATGATAGGATTTTTCAAATACTACTCCGTTATGAGATATTATTCAGGGGAGTAATTCCATTGAAATAATCAACATCTTTGCTCAAGTGTTAGCATGTTCTCATATTAGGATGTCTGGAATCAGTTTCCACATTTGCCAGTGCCTTTTTAACACTCAGTGTTAAGTGCTTCTTCCAAGGTCAATTTAAAGGAAAGGTAACTTTGCAGATAGTTCGCCTGTCCATGGTGATGACAGCCTTCCACCACGTTAGAATAGGACTCCTTTATGAATCTTGCTGACATTCTCCAAGCTTCATTATTATTATTCCAGTTTCGGAAAACACTTAAACACACGCTTAATTTCAAGACACGTTTCAAATATCATGGGTTTTTGGCATTTGCTTAAGTACTTTCGCAAAGTGATTAACTGAACGGTGAGGGAGGGACAGCAGAAAAACTATTTCTGGGAGTAACAACAGCTTTTCCCTGGATAAATTCTGCATTTTCAGCCCACCCCTCTCTCTCCCTCCTCCTTCCTGCTTTCCACCCCTCCAAGTGCAGTGGTCCGAGTGCTGCAATAGCATTTGGGTGATGGCAGGCACAAGGAGCAGAAGGAGCAGGCAGGGGTCTCTCCATGCCTCCCCCCGTTTCCCACTTGCCTCAGCTGGCTTCTGCTCCTGCCCCCTCCACCACTAAATGCAGCACCTTGGCCTGTTACACAGGGATTTTCCTGTCTAAAGAGCTTGGCTCATTTTGATGCACCAGAGAAAGTCTATTTGCATTGTTGAGCCTTCTTCTTTCCTTTTTTTTTTTTTTTAATTTGCAGGTNTTTTTTTAATATGCAGGTTCATTGTATCAAGTAATATAAAATAACTTGGCATAACTGCATGAAATAATGAAAATTAGAACAACCTGTTTTGGGAAGGAAGGCACAGTGTTTTGGCATCATGTGAGAGTAAATAGCAGCACACTCAATGCTTGTATCATCTATAAACCACCAGCAACCCATTTGTCAACTACTGCAATCATTTTAACACATCTGAGTAAAAAACTGTATTACTTTGATATCTAATGTGATTAAGGTTCTAAGCTTGTACTTTATTAAATCTCTGTGGCTCCTTCTTGTCATTTCCTTTGAATAGCAGTTATAAAAAAAAAAAGTAAATTTAAACAGATTAATTTAAAATATACTGGAATGAGTTATACGCTGAAAAATGATGTTTTACTCAGGAGCAAGGACCTTTTACAATCTGGATTCCAAAGAACCTCCTATAGTTCTCTCAAGTTACAGACATTTCACACACCAGGGGAAGGCTGAGCAGAGAGGTATGTGAAAAAACAAACGGTTTGCTTCCCACTGGTATAGTTAGAGCAGGTTTTGAGGGCTTCCTTCCAGTGGGTGCCATTTAAAAGCCGGCGTTTGTCAACAGGTACTGCACAGTTATCACAGTTGTTTCCTGCAAAGCTCTGGTGCTTCAGACACAGCTCGGTGACAGCTCTTGGCAAACACTGACTTTTAAGTGGCAACCAGTATAATTACGGCATTCATGAAAGTGAGAGAAGAACAGCACTGACTGAAAAGGAGCCAGGTATCACATCGCGTGGGCTAGTGCCATGCCTGCTTTCCCACACCGCGCTGCCAACGCCGCTCGGTCCTGAGCAGCAGGGCGCCTGCTATCCCAGCCCTGCAATGCTCCAGAGCAGAAGCTGTCAATTTTTATTTTTTTTTTCCGAACTGTACAGCGGGTTTTATAATGAGACGGTTTTGAAAGGACAAGGATGAGAGGTCACCAAGCATGTTTCCACGCTTAACATAAAAGTGAAACTCATCTAATCCGCTCTCGTTGTTCTGTACACGTTTTTCTCTGGTCTGATGGAGATCAAGAAATTAGGAGGCTCACAAAGATGGCACGAATCTGGGTGGATATAGGTCAGCTACGCATGTCATAAAGCAACTTGCTTTACAATAGCATCCGTTTGTCAGATGTATTCTCTTCTTAAAAGCATGCCTTAATTCCCTTTATAAACTAAAATTCACATGTGAGCTAAAATTCATATATAGGAGGGATTTTGTCATATGAGCTGAAATTTTACACTGACATTCATAAAAATAGTTGCATTGAAAAGTGTCCTATTTATTTTGCAAAGACAAGCCCTGGATGCCAAATTTCATGTTATTCATGCATTAATGTTATCCTTGTGTATTCATCATCTGTTGTGAATGTTTCTACAGTCCACAGGAAAAAAAAGGACACTGGTTTGTTAATGAAGAGTATCCTCTGTGCTAAGGGGGTTAATTAAAGCTACACAGACCAGCTGAATTTCAGCACTGTTCTTTCACCATGCTGTGAATGTAGCATGATACACTCTGTCGTCATACTAATGTTCAATATGTGAGTAGTTGTTCATCTGAATAGTTTCATTGAAATCAATGGGCCTAACTCACACGAGTAAGGTCTTACAAGGCTGGGATATATTTATATTCATACTGAAACCACTACTTCCTTGTTCACTGCTACTTAGTTTGCCTTATTAATCTGCTGGCATCATCCCTCGGTTTCACTGAGGCATATCCAAAGCAGGGAAATGAAGCATTTTCTGTAATTTTTGGGGACTCCAAACAGTGACTTAAATGCAAATAGTGAAAGTCTGCTGAAGCGAAGATAATTATCTGAGAAGCAAACTCATTGTTTCATCTATAAGTCATTATTTCTGTGGCAGTAGAGAAAATGAAAACTAAAATATTTATGGAACCTAATACCATACATTTAAGTGTACTCCTACTTGCCCTACTGCGTGTTACACCTTCCCACATTTAGGGGCATAAACCTGCATAAGAGAAGTAGTGCATACTCAAGATTGCTGGTGTATGAGTCTATGCACACATAAACTCATCAGCACAGGTTTCCTTTCTGCACAGGTTGTATTGTTCATTCTCATTCAGCTGCCTTCAACGGGTGCTTGTCACCGGGAGGGGGTGGGATTTTGTTCTAAATGCTCATTTTTTCCTACAATTTATCCAAGGTGCTGCCCGAAGTACAATTTTGCCCCATGGATCTATGTTCAATGGATATGTGTCAGCATACAACACATGCTAACCTGTTTTGTCTGTACCAAGGATGTATTGCCTGTGCACAAGTGCACATACTATCATGAAAGTCAGAGCCATAATCCTTGGATGTATGCTGTCATCAGACCTTTATGTTCATTTATATGAATATAATACAACCAAATGCAGCCAACAGGGAATTCCCCTAGCCTGAGACCAACCCTGCATACTCAAAAGGCACCGTGACGACTGGTATGCCACCACCTTTGAGACCATTAACAAAAAAGGAGGAAATATGGCCACGATACAGTCCAATTAACTTAAGCATCATCTTTTGAAAACTTTAGCTGTGACATTTTTGCTTTCCTCAGAGAAAAAAGAAAATTTTCAGAATCGTCTTTTTCTGCACAATTTCAGTACTGAAGATCACTTTGAGATCCCTGGACAGCAAAATGATGGGAGACAATTTTGTCTTAGATTTGTGTGGTCTAGTTGTCGTGCTTAATTATATCTCCATCTCCTTTTCTCTCAAAAAAAAAAANCTTTATGTTCATTTATATGAATATAATACAACCAAATGCAGCCAACAGGGAATTCCCCTAGCCTGAGACCAACCCTGCATACTCAAAAGGCACCGTGACGACTGGTATGCCACCACCTTTGAGACCATTAACAAAAAAGGAGGAAATATGGCCACGATACAGTCCAATTAACTTAAGCATCATCTTTTGAAAACTTTAGCTGTGACATTTTTGCTTTCCTCAGAGAAAAAAGAAAATTTTCAGAATCGTCTTTTTCTGCACAATTTCAGTACTGAAGATCACTTTGAGATCCCTGGACAGCAAAATGATGGGAGACAATTTTGTCTTAGATTTGTGTGGTCTAGTTGTCGT
>VZSZ01008113.1:310418-336899 GCA_013398815.1 Ibidorhyncha struthersii
TTAATTTTTTTTTTTTTTTTTTTTTTTTTTTTTAGATAAATGTCTCTCTGAAACTCTTCTAATACCAACTGCTTACAACATAATAACTACAAAGAATCGCATTGTTACAGTAAAGTGTTTCATCACTCACTGGGAGAATACCTGTGGAGCGGGAAGGCTTCAATATGGAAAAGCACACAGAAGAGTAGGAGTTAACATGTCATGCAGAGCCAGGCAGCTCAAAACCTGGCCATGGATGGGACTGCAGAGACACCCTGAGTACCTGAGACTGGAAGCAGAGGTGCAGAGGGACTTCATGCCCCGGAAAGCGGCACCGTGGGGTAAGCACTGTCATCTAACTGTACAGATCCCAATCCCATGCCTTTACAAAGCAAAGGAGGAAGGAGGAGAAAGTGAAGACAAAGTGTGCCAGCACCAGGGGCATGACTTGCGTTCAGCCCTGCTTTCGTCAGGTGCGCTATGACAGCTGCAGATGTGTTCATAGTTATTGAGCTAAAACTGCTGGTAGATAAACATGCACCATCCACATAGGCTATTTCTCATCCAAGATGAACAAAGCCTGGCCAAATACAAGATTGCACCAAAAATACAATACTCCAGAACTTTAAGGGTACACTTCACACTGTGCACAGGAATAGAGAAGTTGACTCCACAGGGCTTCAGATTAGATTAACAAAGCTTAGATTAACAATTTGCTGATTTATCTGTCCTTAAATATGCATACAGATTTAGCATAAAAGACATACAGTACACATACAATCTGAATACATCTGAAGAATCCAGCTACTTTTTGAGGTATAGTAAGACAAACGCACTTAGTTCCCTCCTATTTCTGCTCCAAAAGTCTTAGCTGATCAAATGTTGTTTTTCTCTTTTTGTTTAAAACTGTAGCAGGTTTACTGTATCAAATTATAATACCTGAAGGTGTCAGGTGAAAATAAACTGATCTTTATCTACCAGTGTAATCCTGCGTTCATTTCAGGTAATTCTAATCTTAACCTATTCCTAGGAAACACCATGTTTGCTTTTCATCCTCTTTTAAACAGGATAATTAACACTGAATCATCCCAGCATAGTAAAAATGAGTTTGCAGTGCTGTAATAATTCTGCAGGCATTAGTAGTGCTTTAAAATTAAAAAAAAAATATATATTTTACCTTAAAAATGATGCTAAAAATAGAAGATATGGGCCTTAACTTGGAAGGGCAGTACAGAAAAATCCCCCAGAAAGTCAGTGGAAGCAGTAATTATAATTCTTGCTTGCATAAAAATCTTGTTTAAGCTTGTTAAAGATCTTTGCTGTATACGTTTGATCTATCTTAGATCTTAGATCTGTGATTTCTTAGCGATGAAGAAATTTGATTAAAAAAAAGTGAAACCAAACTTTTGACAATCGGAAAGTTTAGAACGTTTTAGAACAGTCATTTGGAAATTCCTGAAATCAGATTGTGGTAATACAGAATAAACCTACTTATCTGCAAAATCAGATTACACCTAGAAAATACTTGAATTGTAAAGGCCAGGCAAACATTTTGCAAATTAAACACTACAGTTCATCAGATCAAAAACATGGGATAAATCATGTGCCCTGCCACATATGACCCTTGGATCCATATTGCTATAGAAGTAATTTATAAATTTTAATGCTAATGCTGAAATAGTTAAAGACAAACTTGAACACCCTTTTTCTTTAATGGAAACAATCTTGATACATCAACAAATATCATATCAAGTGATTTACAAAGGATATCTTCCAATAATTTAACTTGAATCAATACCCTTGGAATAAGTCTGCAATTAGTAGGAGCTTATGTAAATTCTCTTGAATGACAACATGAGTCTCTTCTGTAAAGAAAAATAAAAGCTGCCTATTTCCCATGCTTTTTTGTTACTTATTTTGGCATGCCTAAGCATAACTCTTGCCATTTGTGCATGGGGGGAGAAAAAGAAGTCAAAATCAATATATAGGGAGCTCTATCCCAGTAAAGTGACTGCACATTTTAACAAAGGGAGTCATGAACTTAAGTTTCCCACAATCTGCTTGTATCTTCTCCAAAATCTAGAGGTAACGGACAGTAAATCAAGACCAACCAAGATTTAAGTTAAAAGTAGGAAATGAGGTGGAGAGTCATAAGTTATAAGCAGGGACAGTCTTCTCCCTTGATTTCCTTTCATTTTATTCATTACATTTGAGATTACAAGCAGTTAAGTTCTGAATGTTTGCAAGACCTCTCAAGCAGCTATTTTCCTGACAATAGTGAAATTCAACAAGAAAGTTATCTAGAAAGTCACAGTTTAACATTTCTGAAGTATTAATCATCAAATGATGCAGTGAACGGTGCAGTGAATGATAGGGACAAAATGAAGAATGCCCAGTTGTCCTTTAAAAGTCTTTCATTTGCATATAAAAACCTAGTAGTAGTACATACAACTTTTAATTTTGAATAACAAAACCTATAGGGTTAATGAATGAACGAGAAGTTAAATATGAGTAAAGAGCACATTTTGTGTATGTGATGTCATTTCCCTCTGAAAGCAGAGGGGACTGTAAGAAGTTGCAGCTTTCTTTGTAGAACTGTTGCAAACTATCTACATGAGTCAAAATTCACATGACTGAAAAATGCAAACTGCTTTCCAGTCTATATTACCAGGACTTAGCTGTAACTTATTTTAGCTGTCTTTTCCCAGCCTTTATCTAACAATTCATAAAAAGCAATCAGTGAGGTCAACAGACTGCACATCTGGATTGGCATATTTTCAAAAGCAGAGAGCCTTTGAGAGGAAAGAAATAAGAAAAGATGCAAAGTATGTTATGCTGTCCTTTATTCCTGCAGCTACAAACTGGATTTTGAACTAGTATTCAGTGCCTGAATTACTGCTGATTTTGAAAGGAGTAACAAAGCCAAATACCTCAGTGTGAACTGATTTCTTCCCAGTGCTTTTCTTTCTTCCCAGCTCTTCATATGTCCTCCCAGCTAAGTGTACTTCCCAATGTTTACCTTTCTAATCCTGCATTTTCCAAGTCTCATTCAGTCACCAAAACAAGAGATCTTAAAATGTTTTCATTGACAATATAAAAAATTGTTGCTATTAATCGATGTCTTTGATAACTGAAATATGGATAATCTGAAACGTCTGGTGTTTCTCAACTTAAGTTAGAGCATTTCCATAACCAGAAAACAAGAATTAGTTATAATGCACCTCACCATTTTTCCAACTGGTTTTCCATAAATTTGGATTCATAGATCCAAATCCACATATCAACAGCTCCTCAGTCTTCCAAAGCTGACACCATTTTTTCCAGTTTCTCTGGTAGGCCTAAATTTGATTATACCAAAAAAAAAAAAGAAAAGTGAAATGGTAACCTCCAGACTGCACAAAATAGACATAACACTCCGAAGATCCAGACTTCCTCACCTCTGCAGTATTTTCCTCTTTTTCTTACATTGCTGCCTACTTTGTTTTTTATAGTGCTTAAAGGCAGGCCATGTTCCTATGCTAACTGAAACAGTGGACAGAGTAATAAATAAATAACAGACTACACGTTTACCTTTTTAACACATTGTATTGGGTTTACATGGAAAGGTTTTGGTAGCAGGGGAAGGTGGGACTGTAGAGTTGGCTTCTGTGAGAAGGTGCCAGAAGCTGCCCCCAGGTCCAATAGAGACAATGCCAGCCAGCTCCAAGATGGACCTGACGCTGGCCAAGTTTGAGCCCATCAGTGACAGTGGTAGCACCGCTGGGATAACGTATTTAAGAAGGGGAAAAAAGTGTACAATTGCAGCTGGGAGAGAGGAGTGAGAAACATGTGAAACAGCTCTGCAGACACCAAGGTCAGTGAAGAAGGAGGGGGAGGAGG
Organism: Ibidorhyncha struthersii; assembly: GCA_013398815.1. Classification (NCBI taxonomy): domain Eukaryota; kingdom Metazoa; phylum Chordata; class Aves; order Charadriiformes; family Charadriidae; genus Ibidorhyncha; species Ibidorhyncha struthersii. Next base: position 314,277 of record VZSZ01008113.1, read on the forward strand.
TGCTCCAGGCGCTGGAGCAGGGATTCCCCTGCAGCCCATGGTGAAGACCATGGTGAGGCAGGTTGTCCCTCTGCTGTCCATGGGGTTCTATGATAGAGCAGATATCCACCTGCTGCCCATGGAGTACCCCATACCAGAGCAGCTCTATGAGCCCTGAAGGAAGCCACAGCCCATGGACGCCCCATGTCAGAGTTGGTTCCTGGCAGGAGCTGCTGCCTGTGGAGAGGAGCCCATGCAGGAGCAAGTTTCCTGACAGGACCATAGGTTATAAGCCCATGGGAGACCCATGCTGAAGCAGTCTGCTCCTGAAGGACTGCATCCCATGGTAAGGACCCAAGCTGGAACAGAGGAAGAGCGTGAGGAGACAGGAACAGCAGAGAGGAAATGTTATGATCTGGCTCCATTCCCCATTCCCTGTCCCACTGTCCTGCTGGGTTGGAGGAGGTAGAAGAGTCAGGAGTAAAGCTGAGACTAGAAAGAAGGGGGCAGGGGAGAATGTGGTTTTAGTTTTGTTTTATTTTTCACTGTCTTAATGTGTTATTAAGTGGTAATAAATTATGTTAATTTCCCCAAGCCATCTTTTTAATCCATGACACTAACTGGTGAGTGAGCTCCCTGTCGTTATCTTGACCCACAATCTTTTTCGTCATATTTTCTCCCCATGTTCTGCTGAGGAGGGCTTGCTGGGCAACTGGCGGCCTGCCAAGGTCAAGCCAGCACACACATGTAGACTTAAGATACATCAGCTGGGATCCTTCGGATCTGAGATTCCCAGAGACTTGCAAAATTTTTCACTGCCTCTTCTCTCACTCAAAATGAACTCAAAGTGTCCAAACTCCTCAGAAATCAGTACCAAGAAAACAAGTCAGTCTAACCATCTTCTCCATAACAGTGTCAGCACCTTGCACTTCAGAAGCGGAGACTTAATTTCTCTACAATCTTTCTTTTGACTGGCAAGGTCCTACACATAGCTAAAAAATGCTTTAAGCCCATCTGATGTTCCTGGGTTCCTAACAGCTAAGCCTAAAATTACATTTGGATATCTGTACCCAAGATTTATCTGGTACCAGGTTCCACATTTACTAGATTATTATTGTTTTCTTTTTTAAAAAAAAAAACATTTTAGGCATCAGCCATTCATACATTGCTTCTTAGATTATTTTAGTGGAAACTAGGGTAGTTTTTTCAAAGTGGCCTCTGCTAGCAGTACTAGCTCTGCATACCACCCCCCTGCTACAACGTGCTCCATTTGATTGAGCCATGCAGCAAGCTGTACTGGAGAAATGACTTTCTGAACAACAAATGAGTAAAATATGTAATTAGAAATGTACATATCAGCTGTCCATTCAAAGTCATGTGAATGGTCATCCAGCACAACCAGGGAGGCAGCAAGGGTGCATACCTGTGGTGTGTGGCAGGAACAAGGAGAGTCAGTGAGTAGGATGGCCTCAAGCCTGTCCTGCCACTGAGGATTACACCTCATAAAACTGCAGGACCAAAGATAAAAAGGAGGCCTTGTTTTAAAGGAAAGAGAAAGCAGTAAAAACAAGATTAAGGAATAGCAACACTAAAATGCAGAGACACGAAAAATACAGGGGACAATGAAAATATCCATTTTAGAAAACAGGCAGACAAAAATCTTCTTTTACCAACAGGAATCGGTTCTGATGCCATCAGAAATCAGTGGAAAATCCAGTGAAATCAGTATAATCCTGAAATCATTATTATTAGGTTGGTGCAAACAAGATCAGATTCCAGACAGCTGCACTGAAGCTCAGAAAATCCAGGTCAGTTCGTAAAGTTAAAACATGGTTACTTGTGATTGAAACACACCGATGTCCTCCCGAAAATACAAATATATATACACACCTGCAAAAGGAGAAATTCCACATTAACTATTACCACCAGAAAGAGGCACGATAATTAAGGTATTAAAATGTTCTTTTGAATTTCTACCTATCATCTATCCCCTTCCAGAGAAATCATGAACATTTTCAAACCTGTGATGTGACAAGCACATTAAAAATATTTGCAGCGTCTCCTTTGCCCTCTGTGACCTTGTGAGTGTGCTTGACACAATGAATATACTGAAATTTATTAAGGTTCAGAATACTCACTTCATTGCTTCCATGGCTGAGATGATTTTTCTATTAAGTGGTCTCTGTAATAATTTACTAGCATTTTGAGCTAAACAAGTATGTTGATTTCTCAGGCAGCTGCACGATTCCTGACACATAAGATCTTAGATACTTTATATCACAACCATGCCGTGCTTCATAGGAAACATCTTATTAAGCTTAATGGTGGTCCAGAGAACTTTTTTTCCCTGTGCATTAGCATTCATTTTAAACACCCTTCCACTAGTCTAAAATATAACATCAGAATGAATACATCACAGAGCTGGATTGTTAGGATTTTTGGTTTGGTTTGGCTCTTCAGGGCAAATACACTAAAAAAAGACAAAGACAATTAATTGATAAGATACATAATTACTAACTATATCATAAATTATAAACATGCCCATCTGAAAATTCACTGCAGACAGCATCATCCTTAGAAGCAAAATTCTAACCTAAACAAATATATTTTGACAAACTCTATGGGTTGCTAACCCAGTGGTTTGTGTAAATCTTGGAGTGATTTGGTTTCATATTGAAACACCTGGTTTCAAGTTGTAGCGTGAATGTTTTGCACAGTGTAACTCAAAAACTGCAAACCACAAGAACTCATGACTAATATGCAGCACATAAGTGACAAAAACAAAACGGTAGTATAAATGCAATGCAGTAAATCAAGACCAGATGTAACACATAATAAATCAATCAAAACTGCCAAAAAATTACTAAATATAGTGAATTTAATTAAAGCCTCTGCTGTGTCTCTAGACAATTCAAGTATAACCATTAACATAGGCCTCCAGCTTTTTTACCCCCCTCTTTTTTAAGCCGTATCTGGCCTACTTTTCTATCCTCTTTCAAGCAAGATCCATGAAAAGTGACAAGAGGAACACAGAGCAAATACTACAGAAGAGGGTGCCATGTCCCAGCCGTACCAGGAGGCAGAAAACACTGATTCTGAAGATGGGAACATAAAGTCACAGTAGCTGATCTCATCCCCTGGAGATAATCAGTACAACTTAGCTGTTGAGTAATACATATATATATATATGTTTTTCCTCCTCTGTCCCCATTTAGTGTTCAGAAGGCACTCTTCAGGTCTGACCCGCACTGCATACTTTTGTTGTTGCACACCTGCCAGTCCCAAGCGGGAGCCTTGCATAGCCCTGCTCAGCAGCACGACTTTGGTGAAACCCCTGCCAGGGATGCCATGGAGCTGAAAGAGGTGAGCTTCTGCCAGATTGGCACCCATTGTTCACAAATCCATGGGAACGCGCCCTCAGAAAAACACTCTAGCGCACATCATGTCTACTCTTCAAGCAGGCATACACAGTTCTGGGCTGTGCATGTGGTTAATGGCCCTACAGCATGGTCAATGAAATGCAGCTTATAGCAAGTCAGCATGCCTCCATGGAGCTGCTGTGCTAAACCGCTGTCACCACCTACTCCAGCTAGCACGTTGTACTGTGTAGAGCACCTCCAGAAGCGTGTATCCCCACAAGTGAAGAATGGTGCATTCCTTTCCCATTACAAAATGTGAAAATGTCACCACTTTATAGATTCATCCACCTGAAAGGGCAGCCAAGTTTTCAGACTCTCTCTTAGGAAAAGTTGAGAGAAAATAAGTTAATTTCCATTTTTAAAGCTCAAATCTGGCTTCCAGACAGACACCACAATAATACACCACTGTGGGATATTTTTACTACCCCCCCATTATCTATCAAAAAAATTATTTCTGATCCCATGAGTAGCATTCCACCTACCAGTTACCATTGTGCATGCTTGACTACAAGTTAAGAAGATGATGCTTCTTGCATTAAGCATTTTTGCCTTGAGTTATTGACACATTTTAAATTATTCTGCTTTATGTCCATCCTTAATAGAACAGAAATTGGCTACAAAAGATCTTTATTAACTGACTGCCTCAGGTGCTGTGCAGAGATTCATGATTTAACAGCTCCTCCAAACAGACAGGCATATAGCCTGTTTAATAGGCTTGTTCAGCCCTTTGACATCTGTGAGGTATAAGTGGATTATGGAGGTTTGTTTGTCTGGCTATCTTTTTACACAACGTTCCAAATAATTGTCATAAATATCCCTACTTCCTTAACCTAATTAATGAAATGTAGTAAATGCCTAGCCTACCACTTCTATTGATCAAACAGTTGCTTAGGAAACACATAACCATTGCAACCCAATGCTATGTGCTGTGGTTCTGGTTTCACAAAGAGAATGGAGAGACATCTAAAAGAAAAACAAAAGAAAAACTCATATAAGTCACACAAGAATTTCTTTGTCACTGCTAGTGACTTTTCTTTCTGTCATGAGTTTTCTGAAGACAGGTTTAATGGGAAACATATGGATTCATTGTTGCTGAAAATCAACCTCACTTCAGACAATCATTTATTTGCTTTCTAGAAAAGGCTATTTTGTGGAAAAATTACACTATGGGAGTTTTAATAGCCATCTTGCAATCCTTGTAATGGTAAACTGGATCCTGCAGTAAAAACAGTCAACCCAGCAGTGTTTCAGGAGCAGGATGAATGGAGATTACTTACACAAGCAGGGCTGGCAGTTATCAGACCTGATTTTCTTTTTTTCTTTTCATAAGCTAATCAAACCCAAATAGCTATTAAGTAGACTAAACACTTTAATTTATAATAGCAAATACGTAAAAGAATATTTTTTTTCCCCATTTAAAAAACAAATGTACGGTAACAGCACATGGTTCATAAAATAAAAAAAAAAGTCCTATGAAAAGCTATTAAAATATTAAATATTTATGCTTTCAAAGCTTCATCTATTTCTTATCCCCCTAACTATTTTAGCATGATTTTATGAATATTTAATGCTATAAAAACATTCTTTCTGTGATCCTGTTGAAAAATTCAGTATAAAGGAAAACGTCATTTACACTAGATGATTAACGTCCAAGATTCCTAAATCAACAAACCCAGAGACCAGGGAATGTGGGTAAAAGCGATTTGTAGTCTAGAGTCTGAAACAGGGTTGCTGTGTCCTTGAGAACAGCAGTACCAGAGATAGCCAGTAAGGATGCTGGCTGTCTTACATTTAAAAACAAGAGGAGGCATGTGTTGTGGCGCTCTGTGGGGGAAGATCTATGTGCAGCGTGATTCAGCGACGCAGTGGCAGCAGTGCAAGGGGGTGTATGTGCTAGCTGAGCTGAACAAAAATGAACAATCGTAGAACAAACAACCCTTTGTGCAAAGGCCGGCACAACCCAAATCAAACAAACCAAGTGGAATTAGAGCTCCAAGTGAAATGTGCTTGTTTAAAAAGACCATTCCTCTCCGGAGATGGACGTTGCCTCTGTTCTCACACTGCTGTAACATGTACCTGGCTTGCTGGAAAGTAGAGTGTGTTACATGCAGCTGTTGACATCAGCAGACAACACTAGATGCCCCCAATTATTTCATTATTTATGAAACGTTTGCTGGGTGTAGTCAGTGGCTTCATGATGAAAAAGCTCCAACAATGAGGCCCTGTCAGGTTTTTGGCAGAGACACATCCAAACACATAAAAACAAGTTTAAACACTATCGTTTATGCATAATTCTTTCTTGGCACGTGTCCTCAGTTACCACAATTTGCAGCCAGAAAACACTTACTTCTACTTTTTTTCACTCTGAAATAATCTGGCCAAAAGTATATCTAATTCCCCTCCTCCCCCAGAAGAGAAACAGCCTTGTCAAGGGCTGGGTTGTGTGTGTGTTTGAGATATGAATGTTTCCATTTACCACACAGCTGCACCAATTCTAGCAGCCCTGCCTGCTGCCAGACGCCTGGAGCCACAACCCCGCAGCTGCCCATGAGCATTAGGAGCGGCCAGGTCTTGACTTCTCCACTAGACCCAGCCTCCGCTCTGCTCCAGCCGCTGATCCTCTCCTTTTGAGGGCACCCAGTAAAGCACACGCAGAATGGCGAGCCTTCACTGTGCCAAGAGATGGAGTCAGTGCAGATGAGGGGGCCGCGGCGCAGAGCCGTGAACACTTTACGAAGGTGCATTTTGGAACTGATTTATGGCTGGAACGCCTTCTTGGTGCAAATAGTTCATAAAGCATATGACCTAAGTACTTGCCCACAGGGCCACAATAACATTTATGTAGGATAAATTAATGTGTTTCAACCGCTAATTCAATCTGGCTAGCTAATTCCTCTGGTTTTGGCAGAGTCTGACCCCTGCAACAAAGTACGGTGCTTGTGGTGGTGACTCACAGTTCTTGGCCGCGTTGAGCTTGAGAGTCACACACAGCCTTATGAACAAAGACTGCTATTCGTTGAGCAGCCATAAAAATATACCTCCAGAATATGTTTGGATCACTGCTAATTGAAACTTCCTTTTTATAGGAGCCTGATCAAAACCATCTGTGGGAGTCAAGCAGGAACACATTTATATATTGCTTTAGAAACCTGACAAATTCAGAGCGAAGCAGCTGAGTGAATGCCTATAATCGGCTGGAGAGACATATATAACACACGATGGCTTGAGACTTCCCCAGAGGAAAATCCCTCACTGGATGTGGATTTTTTGCAAGCATTTTTCTTTTCTGATTCGCTCTTCAGTCAAAAGCTGTATTTAAGTAGTGCCCCAAATTCAGAGAGGCTTTAGGCATGTACTTTTAATGATGCCACAACTAGAGAACAAAAAGGTGAAACAAATCTCTAGGGACATCCTTTTCTGTGCCTTTCTCCAACAAGTATGGTCAGTAACATGCCTACCTATAGAAAATCAGCTCTGAGATGTAGCTGGCCAAACATAAATGTTGAAGGGAAAAAGCAAGTTGGTAGCAGTCTCCTGAACTGTAACTTCCCCAGCTATCAAGATCACCTGGTATCAGACTGCTAATTCTGTCCAGTTAGTGAAGTCTTACTGAACTCTTAACACTAAATCTGTTCTCTTTCACCTATGACCGGTCAGATGTCTGTCTCCCACCCTTTCAGATCCAGTTCTGCCTATAGCAACTGCTCATGGAGATCCACACATTCATAATCTTCATGGCTGATTACTGCAGCTCATTACGCTTGTGAATAAAGCCATATGCTTTGGAAAAAATCCAGGTGCACCAAGCCATAGCAGCCTGTCTGCTTAGCATCCTATTACCGTGAATACCTGAATTCCTCAGTCTGCAGACAGGCTTCCCCTTAGAAACCAAATCCAGTTCCACATTCTTCTTATGACTTTCAAAGTCACCAATGTGACCTGCTGTGATGGCCCAAGCCCCAACCTGTCCAAAAAGAGTGGGCAGCAAGAGACTCTAAATGCCAGCTTATACAGCGGTATTACTAATATACTATTTGTGATCTTTATAAAAAAACCCAACTATACAGCACACACTGTGAGACTATCAGAAAAGCAGTAGTGGTTCCTGTGACTTAAAATGTTTTCATTTTTACAAACACTTGAGAATGGCAAAATGCAAATCATCTTGTGACAAGAGAGGAATCAAACGAAAGACGAATTCAGTCACCCTATTGTGAAAAATTTATACATCCCAGTGTCCTCTCTTTCAAAAGATTAGTCAGTAGCACCCAACCCCATGCTTGCACTTATTCCCAGGGTTAAGCAAAAGCACAGCATTTGTTGGTTCAGGTAAAAAGAAGGTTGTATCAAGAAAGGAAACAAAAAGTTGTTTTTAAAATATGCTGCGATGCCTCTGTTGCATTAGTAATCTCAGAAACCTCAGGTATAACCAGAGCAAAGAGGACTTGCAATATCCTCTCTAAAGGCAACAACCTAAGCTGGTAGATTAGTTACACCAATGAAGCAAGAGCCTAAATGAATCTTTGAGTGGCAGCTGAAACAAGACTGTGGTAGGCAAGGTCTGCAGACAATGATTGTTTTTCTGAGTATACAACTGAATACTCTTTTGGGTACCTAAAGTCTTCCTTACCTTAGGTGAGAAAATGAATACGATGTACATTTTGGGGTGTCCTTTTTGAGTCATGCTTCCAATGTTGTAAACAAGATCATAACCTCCTGTTCCACTAAAATGAGACCAGACTTCTTCTAATGTTGATTTACGTAAATCAGAGGAGTTGAAAAAATTGCTTAATTGAAAGGCACAGACTCAAATAAAGCAGTGTTGAAGAAAAAAAATCTCCTCTATTGCTCGTAACACAACATAGCTCTAAGTCCAATAGTGCAGAGTGGCAAGGGTCTATTTCTCATGAAACTTTACTCCAAGGCTAATAGCACCTTCTAAGAAGTTTTGGAGAATATTCTACGCTATTTGTGTTTATCCCATGACTCTCTCAAGAGAGCCAGGCAGTAATCAGCCAGGGAGTAATCAGCTCCTCCACAGATGGAGAACACCTGTCTTACGACTTTTGGTCTTGCTCTTTGCTTCTCCCCAGTTTATGTTGTACTAGATGAAAATTTCAGCGAAGGGGGAACATTAGTGCTACAGGCAGAAATTTCACACAGGCTGGCTCTTTACTGTAGGGTTTACCCTTGAAAGAGTTAAAAATAACTAATAAAATACACAATTAAAAGCAAAATTAATAAAGTAGCTTTATCTCAGTGAATTCCTAACACACCCACCCACTTATGAGCACAAGCACAAGCAAATAAGCAGTTAACCAAGAAACTAATCAAACTACGTCTGACACATCCTCAAAAAAGAAACAGAGGTGAAGAAAATAATATTTCATATCAGTTGTCATCATAGTAATATTGATTATCACCAAAGGACTATACATTTTGTCACTATGATTGACGAGAAGATGGTATGTATTATATTCCCATTTAGGGGACAGTAGACTTTTTATGACCATTGTGTGTTTTTACTCACTTGGGGCAAGTCTGTGAATGTAACCTAGCTATATGTAGAAGACTGTGCAGTGAAAAATCACTCTGGTAAATACAGTGAAAGATCCAAAGGCAAAGTATGGAAGATTTCCACCCCTTGCACTCCCTAATGCAGGTTTTGTGTTTTCGAGCATTTCCTGTCATGATACTGGTAAAAGAATTGTTTTCAGTTTGCTGAGGCTACTGTAACAGTTTAGGCAATCAAAGCTTTGTGGCTTCTAAATATGTTTGCTACAAAGCTCTTTCAAGAGGAAATGTCATCATTTAAACAAAGTGATGTTCCTCGATGATTATAGTAGTTGTATTATGCTAGGATATAAAAAACAGTGACAATATCTTATTTGTTTCTGGATGCAGCTCTGCAGACAAAGCTAGTTTCATTTTGTGGATGGGTTCTGATGTTTTCACTTACACCAGCAGGAGTAGTACCACCCAGCTCAAGCGGGAGTCTCTTGTATGCCAAATTCTTCACTCAAGGTCTGCCACTGTATTACATTTACTCATTCTTAAGCCAATGCTATAGTGACAGGACGTGGCCCAGTTGCGTCTGCTGGAAATTATGACTTCCGCCATTTCCAACATCTTACCAAACAGCACACAAGCTTAAAGACTTTCAAATGCACTCCAAAGCCGTCCCTGTTTCTCATACAATTTCTTGAATAGAAAGTAGTGGCAAAGGTAATTGATGGTTACATTTCATAACTTCTACTCCTTTCCCATTAAAAAAACACGTCTATGGATTTTTTTAGTTGATTTATGATACTCATTAACACTGAATTTCTTTAGGGAATATTAAGTGTAACTTTTTGGATGCAGAATCAGACATTCTTAGAAGGAAACCAAGAAATGATCAAATTGCAGGTGTAATAGTCAGCATTGTTGTGGAGGCTGCAAATTTCATGAGGTCCATAATTAGTTCCATGTAAATATTGCATGAATGAAGCACAATGTAGTTCTTGTTTCAAAATAAACATGCCCTCAGGCAGGGGGCTGAATGCTGAATTTTCATGGTTACATTGGCTATACCTTTCTAACACCAGACATAGCAACTAATGAGTGAAGCAGTCACTATGACATTAAAATATAACACATTGCACCCCTTAAAGACATGGATTTTAAAACGCATGATAAGAGTGTCTCAATTTTTAAAAGCCATTTTTACCTTATATCATTAAGAAATGTATAAATTTAGTTGGTTTGTAAGGCTATTAAAAATCTTTACACATCAATTTAATGGCATGTCGTGCGTGAAAAGGAAAAGTGTCAGACTGATTTGATAAGGAAGATATAAGAAGTACATTTATTGAGAAACATATAAAGAATCGTTTTATTTTATTTTAAGCTAGGAGGGAAGAGGTAGAAACTGGGTACAGAAAACTTGTGTAAGCTGTGTAAATTACATTGATTTTGTGCTATAATTCACTGACACTGTGCTCACGTAAAATATATATCTGTTGAAGGGGAGGATTTTATTCACTTAATGTACTTATTTGATCTTACTACAGCTTTTCTAGTTTCACAGCCCTAACATGTCAACCTCTGAGGTAAAAACACGAAGAAAGAATCAAAATGCAGTCCTTGAAGTTTCGGTGAAGCAAATGGAAGAAAATCTATTATAAAGGGTCACCACTTCTTACATCCTACATTACTCCCATATAATGCAGAGGGGTAGGTTCTCATTTAGGAAATAACAGATCTTTTTACTCACAAAGTAAGTTGCCGGCAACCTTGGGGACAAGAACAGTTGAAAAAAAAAGAATAAAAATCAAAAACTGTCTGGAACAGACTGAAGGCTGGAGATCCACCGCTTTTTAAAGGGTTTCCAGCAGACTTTTAAATTAAACAACCTGAAATACCCAAGGTAGGGAATCAAAGGTACAACCCCAAAGAGTATGCTGCCCAAAACTACTTCCAGACCTGGTGGATCAAAGCAAGAGTTACACAGGTCCACTTTCAGAGTTTGGCCTCACATCCTGCCATTTGGCCAGAGGGCTAGTTAGACTGCAGGGTGCCACAGCTCTCCTAGCAATTTTGTGTTTATGGTGAAAGCCTGAGTGATGTGGCATTATTTGTACATGTTTCACTGAGATGTAGCACACATCTCAATAGCTGTGTGGTGCCAGAAGGCGTCCTGGACTCATCAAAATATGCTGAAGTGATACTACAGAGAAAGATTCCTCCCTTCCTGGCATAAGTGAGTTATGGGACTTTTTCATCCCTTACATTTCCCCTCAAGTAGTTTCATAAAAGCTGGTAGATTTGTTGGACAAATATACATGAGATCTACTCATTTGTATCATCTTTAGCAGTTTAGCAGATTTCCTGCTACCAGTACTGGAGGGCGAGACTGCCACCTTTTCCTTTTTTTTTTTAACAGTATTGAAAAACAGCAGAACCAGGCTGACAAAGGCAAAGGACAGATGTTGCATTTTAAACCTGTCAGTGAAAAGGCATCTGAAGTACTGCCTCTCACAGAGCATACATTTGTCTGTTTTTTTCAATAAAATGGCAATTTTACCTGTCAGTTTCCCTCCCCACGCAGTTCACTAAAAGCAGATCTAAAGTTACCTTCACAGAGGTAGATGGCACTTGAAAGCAAATCTGCCAGAATGAAGAGCCCGGCTGGACAAACAAGCCACAGCCAAGACATCGTAAGTCAAACGTGTCACATAAACAGGATCACTACCAGCATGGACACATCAAGCCAGCATAGACCCAGCAGAATGTCACTGTTAGTCTTCTTATACACCCTCTGCCTCTGCCTGAACGTCCAGAGGACAGAGTAAGAAATTTAGGGAGCCTTTGGCGGGTGGAAAATCCCTGGAGAGACCCATCTGCACAGAGCAGCAACTCTTTTTCCTTCATGCCACGTCTCGTGCTTTTGTCCCCTCTTCCAGCCCTACCACCCAACAAGGCAGACTGTCATAATGCTGAAGAAACAATTCCCTGGTACATATAGCCCTGAAAATGGACTTTTAGTAACATAAAAACCAATCAAGCTAGGATGACATAGTTTATAGATATTCTCACTTACTGTAACCTCAGGAAATTCATTATTCTCACATGGTGCTGAAAGATAAAAGTCTTCATCCCCACATTACTGCATTTTTAAAGAAATCCCTTCCCACTCCAAAATAAATTAAATTGTGTTTAATTTAAACTCTGTGGTCTTGTCGGTGTTCTCACCTCATTCTTTAATTAGCGGAAACCTTTTTAATTTTAACCTTACTAGTGAGTGATGCAAACAAAGACTCTTAGCAACTTTATTGCCACTGCATTTATTGAGACCTTCAAATTCTTTTTCTGCTGACCCTTTGGTGAGGGCTAGAAACACCCACTTTCCTGCTAGAAGAACACACCACATGCTTACACTAGTGACCACGAGAAGGGCTGCAACAATCCAGGTTCCTGGCACTGCTCATCAGCCAAGGTTGCCATACCTGAGCTCTGGCATCCCTGCTTCCCTCAGCAGCAAGGTTCAAAGACAAGCATCAGACCTTGCAGAAAGGAAGTCAGAAGGCTGTCACCTGGGACAGTGTTTTCTGATCACTGTTTTACCTGAATTAAAGCAGGGACTTGGGTACACAGGTGCCCAGGATACCCTCCATGCCTTCAAGATGTTAATGTGATACACTGACGGAGTTTTCTCTAATCACAAGCAATAAGCACTGCACAAGATGCCCGTGCCTCCTCAAGGTTCTTCATGTCTTTCTGTGAATGTCGTCAGAGAGAGCAAGGTGCACGTCAACTTTTTGCAGACGTGACTGTAGTCGAGATAGAAAAATCTAAATTAGCAAACTTTAATAAAATGAATTCAAGTTAGAAAGTAAAACGTATTTTCATAATAATGTGAAAGAACTGTTGGATTTTTATGTGCAATTTGAAGATCATTATTTTAAAACTCTCATTTAAATTATTTATTAAGATGCGTATATTTACGTCTCAACTTCCTGACTACGGCTAAGCAGTGAAAAGGTTACTCTTTCTATTAAAAGACCCTTCTTTTGGGGGAAAGACTTCTGCCATTTTTGTGACATAATTTATTTCTCATAAATTCCTTTTATCTACTGCATTTCCCAAATCTGTTTGAAGTTCAGACAGCTCTAGACAGATGAAGTCACTGGTATGTATTTAAAAAAACCCCACCTTTGAAATATAATCAATAGTTTCTGCAAGATTCAACAAGGGAGTCTCTAAAGAGGGAATACAATTCCTTTGTGTTCTCCCAAATTATACTTTTATCTGTTTTTGTGACCAGTTCCAAAGTTTGCACCTTTGACTTTGGGCAACTGAAATAATATAGCCCATATTGCTCAATAAATCTTCTTTGTGAAATGTAAACAATACATCTACTTTAGAAAAAAGATTCTTTTACAAGTTATGTCCAGGCTTCTGGAAACATTTAAGTCATACTGGATATTTTTGGAGGTTTACCATAGATCTTTACTATCCATTCTAACATAACATTACCTCATTATCATAATGAATGCTATACCTATTCAATGTAGCCTATACCATATTACAGCATCTCGTGAAGCTTCATGTACAAGTTATTAACAATATTTCCCCTTGTACACAGAAAGTATTTTTTCATTTTGTTCTTGTATTTATTTGTATTAAACTGGGTTATTATTAGAAGCTTTTTCAAATAGGAAGTGGTTATTTGAAGGTAAAGATAACTGATTCTTAGGATGAAATCCTGCTTCAGCAGTGTCAGTGGTAAAGCTGTCAGGCACTTTATGGCAGCAGGACTCAGCTGTGACAAGCTTAAGAAACTCCAGAGAAAGAACACTCTGGGCTTACGCAGACAGTACAGAATATGGCCTTTTGTGTTTAAATAATGACATTATTGTCACAGTAAAAGCCTTCACAGTTGTTGTTTCTAAGTACACAAAACTACAGGTTGTTGCCTACATACACCGTATAAAATTGTTCTAAACGCCAATAAATCTACCCAGATAAGCAGTTTGCAGCTTACCTCTCTCTATCACACTGGTCTCTTCTTCCAGTGAAGGATATCAGCCATGCATTCCTACCAACCAAGTGAAGAGTGAACATGGTGGGGTAGGTCATGGGGAAGCAGGGGAGATGCTGCTTTCCTCAGTACATTGTGCTCCAAGAGATGCTGTTGTAATTTATGGCAGATATAACCACAAAAGTAGTGTGGTTTCCTACTGGCTGGCAAAGCTGATTCAAGCCAAATGACCCTTCAAAACCCCATTGTAAATCTCTTCCTCACGCAGGTTTTCTGAAGAAACATTGACCCGCCATGGTCCTCATTCACTCAGAGAGTCTACTCACTGCTGTCAATGTCGAGCTGCCTGACCCCCTTTCAGGGTGCTCAGCCTCATCCCAAGCTGCACACGCTGACTCCTTCCTTGGTGATCTTGTTCTCCTCTGCCAGCATCAGCACTCTTCTGCAGCTTCTTCTGTGTTTTCCTTTAGATGCAAGATCGCAACTTGTATGAGTGTAATAGAGCTTTTGTGGGTTTTCTGACTTTTTGAATGGTAGAATATGTCCCTGAATAGTGTGTGCTCCTTTATTTGTGTAAGGAAAAAAACCTAAGTGGTGCACTGAGAATGCTGCTGAAGTTCAAGAATCCATGAGTTAAACATCTAGCTTACGTTACTGCCTAGAAGAAATCATAACGCCACTTGGGATTTCCCTGTCCTTTGTTAAAATTTTGGGCTAAGATTGTCACAATTTTTAAGTTAGGTTTGTGACACTGTCTCTCCACCAACAGTGGCAACTATGCTATATATCCAGTGTCCAGAGATACGTGAATGAAGCCAGACAGAAATTACTGGAGGAAGCATTTTAATAACAAGTTAACATGGTTACATTAATGAGAGCTATACTTAAGCATGCATGGGAAAAGGTACTTCACATCCTCCCTACCTTTGGGACTTTGTCAACTAGCCTTCCCTGCTGTGTGGAATCACAGACAGGCCTTCCCCTTCAGTTTTGGTTCTTAAAATATCCAGATATGACACCTATTCCACATTAGAGTTCATGGCCATGGGAAAAAGTCTATTTGGAAAAAAATGAAGGGGAAATGTGAAAATATTTGATTTATTAGGTTAGAGCTGATATAATGGGATGAGTTGTGTTTGTCTCATTAGAGAACTTTCATTCTCCAAACCAGCTGGAAAAATAAAGGCAATTGTGTGACAGTTTAAATGAAACTGAGCCATTTTATGTGGATTTTATTTCTATTTCTAAGGATTACTATCACAGGAATAATATCCCCCTGGAAAAAAAAATGACCCCCTTATCCCCCCCAAAAAACCCAAACCAAACAGAAAAAAAAACAAGCAAAAGAAACTCTTGCATATGATCTGTAGTCCTGACAAAAAATATCATTAAGTCTAAATGCTGCAGCTCAGGAGAAAGAGTATGCTTAAAGAATTTATTTATGTTTATGTGTCGAGGCATTTATAGCTTTTTTCTTTTGTCATTGAAAACCAAGGAAGTAAAGACAGTATATATCCGTTGTATTTTTCCTGAATGTAACATGGGTAATTATAATTAGTGAGCTCTTGCTTTTTATTTAACAGTGTAATACACTGTTTAAAATGAATGCTGTTCAGATCAAATAAAAGTATGACAAAGCAGAACTGTATCAACATATTCAAATACTATCACAGGCACAGTTTCCAGAAATGTATTTGCCATACAAAAAATGTCCCTTTATTTCAAAAGGGTCGAGTAGTCTTCTACAGATGAGACACTGAACATGCCACTGAAATGGTGGCATGATGCAACACAGGGCATTTGATATCTTTTAGAAGATGAATGTGACTACAGTATGAACCAAAAAAAAAGAAACATAGAATTGTGCCAGGTTGTAAATTTGGAATTCAGCCAGTTTCATTAAAAAGATCTTTAAAGTTCATAAGCCTACACATCCTTCCAGATGAGTTAGGGATGATTTATAATCCTATATCAGAACTCATCTTAGTATTTTAATGCAAAACATGGCAAATTATGTTATTGCTTTGCATTCATTGAAAAATTACATTTTTTTTTGACAAAGACCAGTAAGTTTTGTCTCTTTTTGGATGAAACCTTTACAAAATATGTTGTAAAAAAATGGAATATCTGTTCTCCTAAGTTATTTATAAAGTATTTTCTGCAAGTAATTATTATCTTGTAAATGATTCATAAAATATGTTGTGTGTTTGATATATAAAATGTGTTTTGATTATTTTCTTTTGGACATATTATTTGCACAGATTATTTCGTCTTCCTGACTGAATGAATATGATTCTTAAAATTATATTTGCACTTCGCGTACTCACTGTTTTGAAATCAAAACTATTCTTCAGTAGTGTTTATTAGTTTTTATTTTACATCTTAGTATTTTCTTTAAAATACATTCCAGTAATTGCTTATGTTTAAAGAAAAAGAAAAAAGAAAAAAAAGTGAGTATGTAGAATGAGTTCCTGGAAAAATTCCAATGGACACAGGTTTGCTTAGGCATCCCTCCCATAACTTAGTGTAAGAGACCAATAAGATGTCTCAAGATTCGCTTACCACAAGCAAAATTAGCAATAGGAAACCAATAGTCCAGATGGTCAAAATTTGCTTATCACAAGCAGACCAGCCATATCCTGTTTGCAACAGGGGCCAGAGGCACCCAAAATTTGCCGAACTAAGCTACATGATGTGCTAAAGTTGTCCGTCGATGTGATGTAGGTGACCACCAAGGGGTACATCAGGAGCAACTGTCTTCCAAGATACTTGTTATGACACACGACCAACTGCAAAATATTGGCCAAACAAAAGCAGCCTCTATACTGATTGGTCAAGTATCGAGCAGACTTTAACCATAAGTTAGTACCACGTGCCTCCACAATTGGGACCCCAGGGCCCCCGTCATCGTTGTGACCAGAGGATCGTGAGTCAACGGGATGCCGCTGACTCTAAGACGACCATCAGGATGCCGAAAAGGGCCTATGGGGGTGGCTATACTCTTGTTGTGCTCTGTAATACTGCTTCTCTCTCCTGCCTTTCCTCTTCCTCCTTTTCTCTAGTGCTCATTTCAGTAATCAAGGCTGGGAGATAACAATAAAGCTTTAGCAGATGGCATCTGACCTCGTTTGTGTCTTAATCTCATGTGTGGAATCATTACAGGTCCTCCCGGACCCCCCTCCTTGCCACATCCTGGATGAGGACATGACATTTAGAGATGCTACTGCAATATCATGTGAAACAAAAGCAAAGAAAATATTCATATGAGCTTTTAACAGGCAAAAGTACTATTTTTCTTATACTTCTATATTAGATGACATTCAAATGGTTTAAAAGGTTGTTCCTAATGTTAATCCAAACAGTCTAAAAGTCAGCCATTGACTCTCTTGGATTTTTTTCAAAATTTCTTCGTTTCATCTAGGCTAGAGATATCAATAGAATAGCTTTGCATAAGGTAATTTTGCTAACACATCTTCCTGGATCAAATTAAACTGGAAAGTATGAAGACATACAAAGAAAGTATATACAGTCAAAAAACGTGCATAAAAGTATGAACAGTTTCTCACACAAACAATATTATGATAGCAGCGACATGCAAATAAAGAAAGAATGTAAAAGCTGTTCTGTATTTGAAGCTGAATGTGAAATAATGATCAGAGAGAGAAACAAAGTTATTAAAGTGCAGATGAGGTGTTGGTCATTTCCCTGGTTAGCATATATTTTGCAAAAATGTGATAAGGCTATTACAAAAAGGTTCTTTAAAAACTACTTTATTCTATTAAACAAGATAGGCCACACCTTTAAGATGACTTTTTAATATATTTTAAGTAAAGAAACAAATATGTGCACAGAAGGATTAACAAAAACAATGCAAAGGGTCTAAAAATCAAGACTGTCTTTGCACAGAGAAATCTTTATTAATGTGATGTGTTTATTGATGGTGCTGAATAAAAAAGAATCATCTCAGAACCCAATTTCCCCAAAGGTCAAGGTTTTAATTTATCACCATTAGAAAATTATGGGTCTGACTATAGATTCAAATAAAAAGATGTTGTCCTTATACCTTTGGGACTATTCACAGTGAAGGTTTTTGTTTCAGCCCATTTCTAATATTTACGTAGTCTACATTGCAAACATGCCAAACTCTTAGGAAATGTAGACCTCTTTACTCTGAGCAACTTAATCTTTTCAGAGAAGCAGAAAGACAAATCCAAGTTCCTTTGAACAAACTGTTTGTAAATTACTGACATGAGAATTTGTGTAGTTCTACTTTATATTGAATTGAAATGACAACATTTAAAAATAATAATTTTCACTCTTGAAGATGTTAGTTTATAATATTTGAAGTTTCATCTTTATAAAATATTTTTTTCTCATTCATATTACTACAGCCGTGTGTGTGTTTTTTTTTTAATTTCTAAACTAGTTTTTTTTTTTTTAAATAATAGTTTTATTTAATTTGGGGGGCCAAACATCATTACTTTATAAAAAGGTTTTAGACTAATTAAAAAAAAGGAATATAATTATAAATTCTGTCAATAATTCAGTCAGAAAATTGGAGAGCAATAAAATTTGAACATTAGTTTTTTTAACTTTAATCTTTGGACCAAGTGAAAGGCTTATTAGCGTCCATTCAAAATCTTACAGAATTCGCAAAAGAAAGGCCAAGAAAGTGCATACTTATGAAGATACATCTTTAAAGAAAAAAATGGTTTCAGATCTCGAAGAAGAAGATATTGCAGTAACATAGTTTAGGACTATTTAATCTAACGTAAAGAAGACCCAGATGTAAAGAAGACCCAGATGTAAAGAAGATCCAACAAAATGATGTAAGGAGTAGGAGCACAGACGTACTAGGTTAGAAACAAACAATATTAGAAGTGAAAGACATGATTGTGCAAAGTATTGAGTCTTTCAGGTCCAAGGCAAACCCCAAGACTAAACAACCAAAACAGAATGCTACAACTGAAGACAGTTCCAAAACATCACCTGCACCAGAGCACAAGTGCACACATATGCGTTGGGGGTACCTCGCCACAGGACACTGGCCCCATTCAGGCCTCCCCATCCTGCCCAGCCTTATGGCCAGAAACAGCTTTGGACTTGGGTGTCGTTCAGGACCCAGGTGCTGGGGACACCTCCTTGTTCGTGTGGCACCACCAAACTGAGACCCTCTGAGGTCTGGTCCTGGGTCTCCTGTGGAATTCACCAAACCCATCCTCTGAAAGAGTGGGAGGTTCACTGCCACGGGACCTAGGAGGGAGCAGTCTTGATTTTGGAAACTGTTTCCAACCTGCCTAAGAATCAAATCCTGCTGTCCTCTGTAGTAGTTCTGAAGGTCTATCTTCATTTGGAGAAAGGAGTGGATTAAAGAAGTTAAACTAATGCATGTGACAGTAATGGGCTACGTTGGACAGATTAGACTATACCACAATATAAATATTTTTTTGGTTTAGATGTGAGATTTACAGCGGAGGAGAGACACATTTTTCTACAGCACAAATATGCAAAAGCCAAATAAATGCAGTTAAT
Organism: Ibidorhyncha struthersii; assembly: GCA_013398815.1. Classification (NCBI taxonomy): domain Eukaryota; kingdom Metazoa; phylum Chordata; class Aves; order Charadriiformes; family Charadriidae; genus Ibidorhyncha; species Ibidorhyncha struthersii. The sequence goes on from VZSZ01008113.1 coordinate 333,729, forward strand.
TTTTAAAATTTGCTTAATACTAAATCTGAACAGTAATTTTATATAGGAGGGTCACTTCATTAGGAGCTATAAGATGTTGATAGACTTTTTCACTTGAACATGTAAGGATATTTACATCTCAAATATATATTTTGAAACAAAGAAAACTTCCAAGTCACATGCCAATAGATCTTCACAGAACTCTGAAAAACACCACAGTACTGGAACAGTGAAATTACACAAGGCAGGCTGCAAATACCAAATAAAAGCAGAGCAAGATCTTAACAATTTCTTTCCACCAAAGGAAACAAATGGATGCTGAAACCTCCGCTGGGGAGTGTCAGTGAACATGTCAAGTAAGCAAATGCTAGCTGACAGGATTTTAAAGTAAATCTGCTTCATAATGACCACTGTCCTACCAAGAGAGCAAGAATGAAATAACTTTTTGCTTTAATTTTCCATCAGAATATGTAAAGGATCAAATCTCTTTCATCTTTTTCAAACAAAATTTTCTTTCAATTTAAACTTATTTTTACATTACTGCATTTCTTACAGCAGTGCACAACCTTGTTCACTTAGAATGCAACTAATACATTGAAAGTGCTTTGCTAATGGCACTATTTCCTTAAAGTGGACTAGTGCAATTATACACTTAAGAGGACTAAGTCACAGCAGAGTTTGGTTTGTGTTTAGATAAGAGATTTGGTGTTATTTTTTCAATGCTAAAGTCAATAACGTTGCCCTAAGTTTAAGAACTGTGTGGCTAAAGTTAGAGCGCTTGATCGAGATTCAGGATTTTTAATTTAGCATTGAAGATTTTGATCAAATCAATTGTTTATAACCAAGAATTATAACTGTCGTGAGAAAATTTCTAGTTGTGAAAAGGTACCCAACAGAAATTTTTGGAAATGTGCTCCAATATTAAATTCTTGAGATTAACCTGAAATTTTACCAATCTTACACTAAGGGCTGAACATTGAACATTTCAAGTAAGACAAAGGTAATGCATATGGATTCTGATATCTGCATTTTGTAGAGAGAACTGGAATGTTGCTATTCAACTATGACATCTATCTGTGTAATGATCTTCTAAAGGTATGAAGATTCATATGATTACCCATGTTTAAAATAAAACTGAAAATTTTTAAGGATTATAATAGAGTGTAATTGAATGAAACTTTACTTTGAGGGTGGTGGAGCACTGGAACAGGCTGCCCAGAGAGGTTGTGGAGTCTCCCACTCTGGAGACATTCAAAACCCACCTGGACGCTGTCCTGTGCAACCTGTTGTAGGTGACCCTGCTCTGGCGGGGGGGTTGGACTAGATGATCTCCAGAGGTCCCTTCCAACCCTGACGATTCTGTGATTCTGTGATTCTGTGAAATCATAATACTTAATAGATTTCATTTTGCATATATTTATATACATGACTGTACACACATGTGTATGTGCCTATAGACACAAAATACAATGGCTAGGAAGACCCCTACAGAGAAGTTTTACACTGGTGAGGCCGATTAGCAGCATCATTGTCTATATTTGCTTTGGCTTTAATTTAATGATATCTCCTAATTTACTCCCTAGGATGGAGGCTGTGGCTAGTGAGACTAAAGAAAAGGAATGAAGGTAGGCCATAATTGTATGTATGCCCCAAGAGAATCTCCTCAGATTCTGTTGTACCATGGTCAGGCTTAGACCAAGATTGATGAATGATGTTTAGGGCAAATCAGAACATCATGGTCTGTAAAAAAGTGGAATTCAGAGGTAAAAGCCATGACTTAAGGCCGAAAGCAAATATAATGTCAAGGCAGTCTAAAGCCTGTTCTCAAAAAACACCATTGTTCAGGAAATCCTCAATGCTAATGGGTTGAAAATCAGGTCCAATTTGAGGAGATGGAAGACTGGCTGTTAAAGTCAGTTTTGAAAATCCTGGTCCAAACCTTTTACTGCTTTTCTGAGGGGATGACCTGAAAAGATTCCAAACACTGAAATAAAGATAAAAGATTTAGATATTTTGCACATGCAGTTTTGCAAAATGGGATCTAGCACAGATGATAGATTTACCTGATGAGGCGCAATTATATCCACCGGAATATCATGGTAGAGACAGTTGCAATTTCTATTTTTCAAGACAGCACTGACTTCCTCATTTAAGGTTCTCTGAAGCACATTACAGTCAGTCTCTATTATATTTAACTAACGCTGACAACTGTAGCACTAAAGATACCCACAGACCATAGTCATGGGGATTTTTGTGTGTAAGGACAATTTTCAAGCAATCAGAAGTTTAACCGAACAGATGTTTGAATTTCTGTGGTATATTGAAGATCATGGGTGTTATTCACTGAGGAGATACAATTCATAGCTCACCCATTTTTGCCAATTTTACTTGTAAATTGCTGTAGCCAATTTACAGTGCCAACCACCTCCCCTTGCAAAGGAAAATCCTCCCTGTAAAAAGGCAGAAGATTTTATTGTTTCCTGTGCTATTATATAAACCTGAACAATAACATGATAAAAAGAAATGAAGCCATGTGACCATGTGCATTATTATATTATCTATGCACCATGGTTTGTAAGAATAAAATGGGAAAAAGAGTGAGGTTGTATACCCTCTTAAGTTCAAAACAGAAAATAAAACCAAACTTAGCAGCAGACTTTACCACATGCCAGCTGATGACTTCAAGCTTGAAAGAGTTTGGGAAAATTACCAGCAATAACCAGCTTAAGCCCTCTAGCAAAAATTTTACACACCACCTCCTCTCTCCAAATTGCACAAAATCTCTTGTTTCAAAAGCAAATAGCTATGAAACAGCATTTGTATATTAACAGAGAACAAGCTTAAATTACAACAAGTTCTAAAAAATTAACAAGTAAGGAAAATTATCAATAGAGTCCTCATATGTTAGACAAATTTACTCCATATGAATTGCAGAAGTCTTAAATGTTCAATTAGCAATGAGTAACACTCTAATGATTATGATATCATGCCATAAACTAGCTGATGGGTCCTAATGAGTGAAAAAGTTCACTGGAGATATATACATATTAAGAAAATCAATGGAGACTGTGGCACCTGAATGAGTTTCAGAGTACTGCTTTCCAGAAATGTGGTACTATTAGGAGGAAATGAAATTTTTAAAATAGTCAGCAGGGATTTTCTTAACCACCTACCTGCTTTATGAATCTTCTG
>VZSZ01008113.1:336973-350080 GCA_013398815.1 Ibidorhyncha struthersii
CTGGCAACAGTGGCACTGAAGGGATAAGCCGCTGAGTAAGCTGGAAGCGTGCAGGATCCTGACCACACTTGCCCTGCAAAGCCCTCCCAGAGGGAGGCTGCTCCCTTCCCCTGACCCTCATCCAGCCCTCCAGAACAGGGCACAGGTTTTCCCCTCCCTAGGGTGCTTGGTGGCATTTAACAAACCAAACCATGAAACTTGCAGCAGGGTTGAGCGGGTCATGTCCAGAAGTGGTCATGCATTCACTGCTCCATCCATAGGAGGAAAAGGGCATTGCTACAGGACCTAATTAGCAGCAGCAGTCAAATTAAAAAGGTCATCTGATGATGGGTTATAACATCATTACACACTTAAAACAGAAGAAATATCCATTCAACCTCTCCAAACACCTTGAAATGGGAATACGTCAGCTTTCCCAGGGGTTCATTTACTTGCAGCTCAGCACAGGCAGTGTAGACAGGATGCTTGAAGACCGGTTCCCAGCATTAGGCAGCCTCACTTATTACCATTCTTCTATTCTGGAAAAAGACTCCAGCAGTTCGTTTAATGGGACTTGCAAACGCTGTATTACACAGATACTTTTAAGCTTTTGGTTTGAAACAAAAAAGTGGTCACTTTGTCACCTTTATAAAAAAAGGATGGCAGAGGCAGCGTGTGCCTGAAGTGCTCAAGAACTTTTATTCTTTGCTTCAGAGGAACCCCTACAACTGTACACATGCCTTATTCCTCCCTCTTAAACACCTGATCAAGATTACTTGTTGTGTTATGCTCACTATTCGCCATTTTCCAAAAGTCACAACTCTCAATAGCTTATTTAGAAATAGGCCTTTAAAAATATTCTGAGTTAGTTTCTCCCCAAGCCTAGCAAAGCAGCACTCTAAGTGTTAGAGAAAGGCAAGCAGATGCTCACATTCTAACTTATGGTCTAAGAAAATGCTGAACCTATTGATAGATGTAGTAACAAATCCAGCTTTAAATAAGTGGAATATCCCAAATAATCGTGTTAAATTGCTTGTTTATTCTGGTTGGCAATAATAGGATTTAAACGCAGAGTGCTGCTGAAACTGTAGAACACACTTCAGTGCCAGGGGAAGAAAACGTCATTACTACTCAATGCAAATCAGGGAAGATTATTTAATTAGAATTACTTCATCCTTTAAGCAAATAAAAGAACCTGAGTCTGTTTCCTTCTGCTTTACTTCTCTCTGTCTCCCAGCATCAATTCTTTGAATCTTTTTGATCAAAAGCATGGTTTAAATCCACATCATATGCTTTCACAACACCTACTTTACACTTATTAGGCATTTCTAAGTTTCTCCTAAGCAGAATAGGGGAAAATAATTTCTGAATGTATCTTTCAGAAATAGGTTCCTTGTTAGCATTTAATCTTGCTTTCTCTTCTTTCCTATCTTCTCTATGGTCAATTGTCTTGTTTTCTGCCCTGTTATTCTTTTTTTTTTTTTTCCCCTAATCACAGCGTTTTACAGCCTTGCTCTCAAGGTTGTACTCCATACTATTAAGACCTTGTTATATCTTCACACTGCAGACATAGGAGCTCTTCAGAGTAGGTGCTGTGTCTTAGCCATTACAGTAAATTCAGTCCCTACTACTTTGCACCTCTTGTCCTGTAAATGTTTTGTTTTAAAATGGCAGTAATCTTCATAGGTTTTTTATTCTTTAATGTCTTATGACTAACACAATAACTAATTATTATGCCAATGCACGTAAAGTACGTACAACAGTATCAGATACATTTTATTACAGCTAAAGCTACATATGTATTCATGATTATCAGAAAATACTCACTGGATATTCAAAGGAATACTATTTTAATATACAGACATGGGATTCCTGTAAGTCTTTTCATTTCTAACTCATTGTAATTATTTATTTTCCTCTTATTCTTTTGCTTTCATGCTTAAGTTCTGATCAGTTCTGAGTAGTTGCTTTCATAATACCCTTTTCTCTCCTTTTCTTCTCTAGAAAGGAAAACAAATAATCCCAGAGGCCAAAACTTCCTTTCATGTTTTCTACATCACAGAATCAAAAAAAGACCATTGCTTTGGTATGTATGAACACCTCCGTTGTATATCTGTGTTGAAGAACATATGACAGAATTTGAGCTGGGAAAAAAAGACAGGTCTGGGTTTTGTGCAGTATTACTAAAACACTCAGCATGATTTTAACCAAAGGGTGCTTTTTCATAACTGTTGCAGTAACAGCATAGTCACTACCACCAGTTAGTACCATTATTTCCAGGTCCAGGAAATTATGAATAGACTAAATCTTATCTTCTTTAGTAATACACAGTGCTATGTATGTGACATCCAAGAACCACCTGAAGGGGAGACTGAGGTCAACACACTTATGTAAACACATTCTTTTAAAGTAAAAAAGAAAAGCAGGACTAAAAATATTCTAATATATCTGAAGAATTGAATAGTGTGGAAGTAAAAACCAAGAGAACTGTTTGGTTCATGCCCAGAGCTTTTCTTGAGTAAATTTTTCCCCAGTGATATAGAGTAGGGGTCCATACTTCCAAAAATATTTTAGGAATAATTGCCAAGGAAAGTAATAATTACAGAATTACTGTGCTATTTTAAAAAATCAAATTGTTGCACCATTTCCCTGCAGTATTTTTTTTTTTCGAAATAGCATATAATAACATAACTGAAGTTAATATGGCAAAGATGATGGGTTTGTGACTATGTGGTACACAGTAGCACATCCTAAGTGTATTTTGTAAGTGATTGGTAAAGGCTTTTGTGGCTAAGATAAAAAGCATTGCCCAGATTTATATGGGCGAAAATTCTTATTCTCTCAGAATAAGTCTTCTTGAGCAATACCTGTCAACAAATGGACAGGTGGCCTGTACCACCAGGTTTAGCAGGCAGAAGACACCCTTGTTATTCTTTGTAAACACTGAATGAGCAAGACCGGTTATGAGAGTCAATCTTTTTCCCACTGCTGCACACAACCACGGGCAGATGCTTTGCAAGAAGTGTGATCCAAAGCAGATATGGAGCAGGGTGGATACTGGGCAGATAAATATAATGCAGACTGGGATACTTTTGGAAAAATCAGAACACAGCTGAAGACTGAAGGCCTTATCCAAATTACAACACTTAATACAGAAGCCTGGTGGGAAGCTGAATTTTTGCAATGTTTTTGTATCCATGAGGTTAGAGCTACTATGAGAACGACAGCATTTAAGTGCTCCCATATCTTGGCTTGCCAACTGGTTATCTCAGAAAAAGCCATTATTTAACACCTGGTTAATCTAGGTGGAGTTGAAACACTTTTTCTAGGTGACACTTTATGTCTTCTAATATGTCAGGCCTTGGTTAGGCACAAGACTATGGCAGTACTTAAGTAAAAAATCATGAATGATCATAACTTCTTGAGTAATGTCTACAGTGGGAACCTCACCTAAAAGGTGGATGTTGAGAGCACCTGTAGTCATCAAGAGATGCTTTGGGACTTGCACTAGGCCTGTGATTTCTGATTTGCATCCAAAATGAAAGAAAGAATGTTTGGAACGACAATGGTAGTGCCCAGAACTAATTTAACTGCAATGAGACAATAGGAATCTGTTGAAGAATTCAAGGCTAGCTTCTTGAGGACAATGAATAGGGCAGATGCATACATTTCTCAGGTTTTGGCTTTGGCTTTGAATTTATTTTGTTCTTACATGTTATTTCAAGAACCTTGCCAGTGTCCCAAGGATGCTTGAAGAGCATATTGTATCTGGGTAGCACTTTTTCTGCCAGCCTGTGCCACCTTGTACCTTTTCTTTTCCACAGAACCCCAAACAAGGGAGGAGTGCAGATCCCTCTGGGGCAGTTCCTTCTCCTGCCCCCTAGGAGTGGGGGCAAAGGATGATCAATTTTTGCATTGTTTGTGCCAGCATTTCTTTGAATTTCAGTGCATTCTCACTTTTATGCCATAGTATTTGGCATCAACAAATGAAAAAGTATCAGAGTATATATAAAAGAAAAATAATTTCAATATCTAAAGTATAATCTAAAATTTTGCTGAAAATGCTAGCAGGGAAAAACCCACTTTTAAAGTATGCTTTCAAATGGAGATGAGTCGTATAAAAGAACATCAGAGAGCAGTGATATCTGCTTGCTCTTCACTCAGCCATGTGAAAGTATTGTTTAATTATGGATCAAGTCCAGCCTTTAGCTCCTCGACCAGTGTCGATTATTCTTTCCGTTTTCTTCTGTGGGATCATGCTGAGCAGGGGTGATGCACAGATAAAATTTGATATTATTCACCCGCCTATATTCTCTAGAGAACATCAAAAACTACAAAAGGAAGGAAGAGAAAATAAAAAAAATAAAAATCCCTTGGAGCGCTTTGAATTAAGAAAAAAGATAGAGAAGCAAGAACTGGGTCTAAAACAATAAAGTACAACTCTCTCCAGGCAAGAAATCTGAGAAATACAGACAATGGTCATTTTTCTTAGACACCTAAATAAAAAATATATAATTCTTTCACAAAAATATATGAAACAGAGCTCCTGTAATTCTAATGCTTTTACTGTTAACCCAAAGTCTGTGTCTGAAGAGATCATTTTTTTTTAATTTTATTTTTTTTGGGGATATTGTAACCTAAAGGGAAGTTTGTTCTTTTGTTTAGCTTAGCTTATGTCTCCTGTGTGGTGTATTTGGCGCTAAGAGAGTTACATGGCACAAGAAAGCAACTTGTCCCGTATGAGACATTTAGAACATCGTTACTCCTTGAAGTGCTGATAGAACAGGGAAAACAAGGAGAATTTGCAGTGTAACACCATTTTTTTTTGAACAAAATTTCTACGTGCCTCAACAGCCATTTTCTGTGATTTCAGAACCTTGCATTTATTGACAATTCAAGAAATTAATGGGTTTCAATATGGTATATCAGTATCTTTCCTGTGCACAGCATTTTCTGGACAAAGACAGTGCAAGAGCTAAAAATGATACTATACACTGATCTCTGAACTGCATTGATTGCCTTTACCTTACCTTCAGTGTTTGTTTCCTCTGTGAGAGGGTGGTTCAACATGGTTTCAGAAAATGTGTTGATTTCCTGTGACATAAACCATTTTTAAGAATGCTTTATCCCAAACATTTTAATTACTAGAAGTGCAAGAAAAAAACAAATTAGGAACAGTTTCTGCATCTTAACCACAAGCAAGTAGTACATTTTTACAGACTTAATTGAAACAAAGCCAGGAAGGCATGATTAAGACTGTCAACTTGGCCTAAACAGTGGCAACAATACACTGAGAGCAATGGAGTAAAAGATGAATATGTCACTAAAGCTGCCAAGCAGATGTATCCAGCTGCACTTCTTGAAGAGTTTGTGTACCTCTCTGTCATTCTGGAAAGCACTGGTAAGAAACGAACCCAAACAGCAACATGGACTCATCAAATGCTAGTTTCTACCTATACGGGACAACAGGAACTGTGTCTTTCCTATTGCATCTGTGTGTTACTCTTTATCTCCCTGTTGGTCCCTTGTGTGATTGTATTAAGTTGAAAACTCCTGAGAGTTTAAATGAAAATATGACCAAAATGCCCAACATCAGTGCAGCATTCCCTGCACAGTGTACACATTCACAACAAAGTACTCATTACTAAAACAAGAATTCTTAATTACAGTGATTACTATACAGTCTGTCTGTGCTGCAAATCACGAGGAAAGGTTTGCTGAAGGACTATTTTTTTTTTAACTTGGGATGACATAATGGTATAACATAAAGAACCCCAGAAATCTATTCTGAACAGCAGCAGCCTCTACCTTCATCTGTAGCCTATTTCTGCCAAGCCACAGTGTGAACGTGGCAGATATTATTGGAGCCTGTGAGCAGAAATGACAGCTTGAAGACCTGCATTCAGTTTCAAAAAAGTAAAATGCCAGAGATGTCCTTCATAGCTGTGTATCTTTTCATTAATACCACATTGTATACTTTGCAAATCACTCCAACAGAGAAAGTGTTTTGCTTCACTGCAGGAGAAGAGCTATATTATGTTTTGTTGTCAACAACAGCAACAACAATTCTGCAAGTTTTTTTCTGTTCTGCTATCACCTCAAAAAGTGTGACTACACCAGCCTAGTAAACACCAGCCTAACAGAGGTAAATCCAGGGACAAAATTTTCACTGCAACTTATAAATCATGTCTGTAATGTCCTTATTTTTGGGATGTCTCTGCTAGATGTAGCTACAGCCCACTTCCTCCACCTGTCTGCCACCAGACATAGATCAGCTGCTCTGAAATGCATGTAGTTAAGACTATTGACAGCTAGGTCAGTTATTATTTCCTATGGAAAACTCATTCACCTCAGCAGAAGTACATGAATAGAGCTAGTTCTTACTGGAAGCTTAAGAGTCTAAATAAGGGTTACAGCTTTCTCTGTAAAGGTGTACTTAGTCGTCTCTTAACGTTTCACAGACTGCAGCTAGTTCGATTTTTTTTTGCCATCCTGACATGCATCCAGTTGCTAAATTGATTGCTGTTTATGGTATGTCTATTCTGCAGTCCAAAACTGTGACTGTTGATGAGGCAGACATATTTAACTCCCCTTTTAGAGGAAAAGAAAGTGACAAATGTGACATCAATCTTTAAGGCTGCTTCAAGGGTAATCCTGAAAAAGACATACTTGAAAGTCAAACTTCAGGCCGTTAAAATTCGTTTCCAGAGAGATAAAAAAAAAAAAGAAAGAATTAATGATCACTGGGATCAATATATCATACTGGGAAATAATCGCGATGATTACTTTTGTAGTTGGAAGTCATAGCTAATATAGCCACTAGGTTTATCTGAAGAAATCACTGAGTATACGTGTGTAAGCATGAGCTAGCTGACACCATGTAGTTGAAATTTCAGAAAATCTTTCAGTCTTGGTCGTCATCAAAGGCTGGTTCCAAAGGAATTACAAGATAGGAGAGAAGGCAAGGCCAAGAAATAACAATGTATTAAAACCAGGAAATAAAATATAGAAAGAAATGGTAATTTTTATCAAAGGGAAGGATACCACAAGATTGCTGCTGAGATTTATGCATTTTACATATTTATAAATCACCGGGTACAGAAGACAATTGTGTGGGTGTTAAAATGTGCCGACAACATCAGAGGCACGAAATAGATTCCATACAAAAAGAAAAAATGTTCCAGGATCCTTTATCTTGAAAATAATATGACTGAAGGGATACAGCTGCAGTTAATACAATTACAAATAAGGAACGATTCCAAGAAAATTATGAAGGAGCAGGTTTAACAATCTTCCAAACAGGAATACATTCACTTCTAACCTTTCCAATGACACACTCAAGTTTTGCCTGCAAAAGCAAGATTCTTGTGTGCAGATTCAGTCAAGATTGTAGATAAATGTTCCTTAGGTGAGGAAGCTGGAAAGAAAATTTAGGGTTTTATTTGCCCGATTAGATACAAGAAAGAAGGAAGCTGCAATTAGCATGGGGAGCACTGCAAGGCCTCTGCGATTTCCCCCAATGGATAGCTGTGATCCCACAGGAGTAATCCTGGCAAAGTACACTTATGGGACTGGCTGCATCAGCACTTCTCCCAAGTATTTAGCTCTGCATCCTGCCCTGTGCTATTAAAGAGCAGGGATAGATATGTGCTTTGGGGGACTGCCTGCTAGCTGGGCTGAGACACATTTGGCATTGTTGATTTACCCAAATAATGTTTCCAGCACCAAGTCCCACAGCTCAGCTTCCACCAGCTGAATTCAAAAAGTGAATCAAGCCTGTTAAGTCTCTCCAATAAGGCTGGAAAAAGAGTAAGAAAGAGGATTAAATACCTACTAATACCGTGGAGAAATATAAACTCAGGGTTTTGGAAACTTTTTCCAGCTTGTGGGAACATTTTGTATTCATATGTGGCCTTAAAGTCTTCTTTTCTAGTCCAGTACTGCAGGAGAACTGAATCACTCTCTTATTGAACAGTATCTAAAGAAAATAACAAAATACAAAATTTTCTCTATACACTACATATGGGCCATCTGTAAGTCATATCATCTTTTTCCTTCCCTTAATGTTGCAGGCTCTGCTGAGAAGGACTAAGAGCTCAATCTTTCCCTTTTGGCTTTCCTTAGAGCAAGCCAGCTGCCTCATGGAGCTATCAGCAGGGTTTATTTTTCCTGGCTTGGATGCAAACCTCTAGTTATTAATATGAGAGTGAGCTCTGTTAGCTGACAATTTAAGATAAAGTAAATTGGAAGTGACATAAAGGAGCGTGTGGGTGTTAATGTGCGTCACTGAGGTTCTTTTCTGACATCCTGAAAGGTCTCGTCTGTATGGCCGACACTAGCAACCTTTACCAGTGACCCTGTGCTATTAAAGGGTAGGCACTCTCATTGATTTGTAAAAGTGACAGATGCGGCATGTGGTTGTAAATTAGCCATGTGAAGTCAGTCTCCAGAGATTTCCAAGCATGTTTTTTCCTTTGCAGTGATTTGTGTTCTTCTATTTGCCAAGCTGCATGAAGTGAAGCACTTAACTTTTTTTCACCAGTCATCTTGTTGTACTTCACTTTTTTTCTGAGGATTTTTTTTCCCCCCGTTCTCCCACTCTCCCTAAGCTATCATGATGCATAGGGCTAAACTTCTGCTCAATTGTTTCTTAAGATATTTTTCTTTTTCTCATCATAGTATTTCTGAAGCAAGTTATCAGGGTAAGTCGAAATCTCTTTCAAACCCTTAAGCCCTAGCTTTAATTAACAAATGTATATATATGTATGTATGCATAAGTATGTTTATTAATTTTGCATATATGCAAAATGTCTGTTCTGGTGAAGACTCAAGTGAAGTTTTTGTTAGCAACTGATCTATAGCCACTGCTCACATACAGTGCAGATGCAGACTGTGTGAGCTTCCAAGTGTCTTCATCCTTTACACAGAAACTCAGCTGTGACAGAATTGCACAACCTGACCAAGTAATCTTATACAGCAACAATTGCATAATGAAAAGGATGATAACAGGAAAGAAAGGTTATTTTCTATGCTCAATCACAGGATTTGCTTCAGTTTTCTAGCAGGTATCTACAGTGATCACATGAAATTAAGACTTATGGGTGACCCAGAACCACCACGTGGTCCATCTCCACCAGGCAGGAACTAGTTAGAGCATACAATCTGCCTTCTCTGTTTAGTCTGCTTGAGAACTTTGCATGGTAATTCAATCATGCCTTTGTAATGCTGATTTTAGCTATGTGCTTGCATTGTAATTTATCTGCTACAATAAATCAGAACTCCATTTATGTAAAGATTAGTGAGATAGTCAACCTTCTAATGACTAAATTTAGGGCATCTAAATACTTATCACAAAAAGTGTTTATGTACCACTGCTACAAAACCAAACCCAAAGCAAAACAAAAACATATCAAGACAAATTATTCCATAGAATATATGTCATCAGCTGTCAAAAGCACCATGACAAAATGTGCAGGTTAAAAGGTCACGACCCCATAAAACTACTACTCTTGCTCCTTATCCTAAATCACTTCCAATTATGTATGGTAAGTTCTTTCTATTTTGAAGCAGAAAATACTTTTTCTGAGAACTTGAAGCTGGGTATTCACCACGGATCCAGAGGTGAAAGGTTCAGCGCGTTAGCCACTAAGCCACCAAATCTCTGTCCTCTCCTCTATTGTCTCTCCTTTTGAAGTTATTTGCAACAGTTATTTCTAGTGAGTATTCATTCCATGGCGAGGGCTTGTGCAGCAGTCATGGTAGAATCTCTGAAACCGTCTTCCAGGCTCTTTAGGTTTCTACCAGCTTATAACACTGCCATTCTTCTTTCCAGCTTTAGCCAAACGCACATAAGCACACCCTTAAGACAGCAGTGTTTGAGGCTGGCTCTTGGTCCCTAAAGTTGACTTTTCGGGGAAAAAAAGAAAGAGCCTATTAAATTTGTGAACTTTTCTCAGTGCAACTACCATATGATCGCTATTAAATCTTAGTGCACTGAGAACACCACAACGCCTGCCGAGATCACCTCAATGCCATGGCATGCAACAGCATCACAGACATTGCTGGGTCAAGCTCACTTCCCAAGAAAAAGAGGAACAACTGCAGAAATGACAGGACCCTTTAATGTTAAAATTTAGTACCTAGCTACTCTACTATAATCTTCACAGTAGAAACCACTGCCTCATCAAGCTGCCAAATCTCAGGTCACAGTGTTAATGATTTATGTGTTCAGAACTGCTCTTTTGGGTGGTTTTGGAAGGCTGGGTTAACACTGTAAAGGGCTGGAAAGGGTTTAAGGTTTTTCAGTGGTGTTTTTTTTTTTTCCTAGTAGCCTCTAAATGTTTTATAATTGTTCATTTTAAACCTATTTCCTGGTCAATCATTCTCAAGCTACTCATTCCCACCCTTTAGTAAAAGTCCAAAATTGAGTGTTACTATGGAAACTGCTACAGATGTAACAGCTGCAATTCACAAGAAAGAGAAAGAGGAGGAAAATGGATCAAGAAGTGTCACTTGCATTATGCAAAATTTCATAGCTATGTATGAATTACATGCTGTGAATAAGGTCCTTTGTGAACCCAAAAAGTTAGAAAGGTCACCCTAGCATTAGAGGAAATGATTCCTAAGTCAGTAAATGAATTGCTTTCACAAGTCCTATGTGAAAAAGAACTATTTATAATCTCTCTTTCTAAAGTCCATCTGTCTTTTCATACAAGAAAAATGTATTTCTTTTTTTCTTTTAATTGTTCTTAGCTTGTAACCTGATTTTGTGCTCTTTTTCTCTCTCTTTTTTTTTTTTTTTTAAATCACGCTCAACAGAGAAGTTAATCCTAGATTTCTTTAGGTCTTAAGCTGCTTAAAGTACAATAGACATGCCGGCAGTGTTTGCTACAAAGTTGTCAGTTATGTCTTTTATTTGCATATTTGAAGGTATTTTCCCCTACTCTCTTGAACACATCTGTGTATTCAGCAAAAGAAAGCAGCGCTATGAAAACTCAAAAGAATAGAAACACTGTAGTAAACAAAAGCTGTGCAGGCATGTACCCAGTCTGTTTCTCTTATCAGCTACAATATTTTTACACCCCCATAAATTCCACTGGCTGCAGGCAGATTTCTGCAGACGTGGCCTGGAAAGCCTCAGAGAGGGGAGGGAGAATCAGGCCTTTTGTCTAGAGCTCAGCCGCCATCAATTATTTAGGAGCAAAATTATGTGACATTTTTCTTTCAATTATTCTGTTTAACAAGGCTTGGGAGTTAATACTGACCAGAAGATGTTTTATCCAAGATATGCTCTAAAATACTCTGCTCTCTGTAGAATAGAACTCCCTTGGCTCTCAATTAATGACTGTAGCCATGCAACCGCACTGAACTGTCTAATCTCACTTGACTGGATCTGAAAGCACCTCTGTGTTTTTTAAAAGATTTTTTGCTCTTCTCTAAGTATATTGAGAAGAACCGTTTGTGCTGGACACACAGTAATAAAAATTTGTCAAATCTGTCAGAAGACTTGGCTCCTAAATACAATTCTTCAAAGGGAGAAGTGTGTAAAAAAACAGAAGACATGCTGCTTTATTATTACTGTGGGGACTGTGTGATCTTGCGCCTGACAAAGATCTGTTTAAGATGTATGAGCTGTGCTGTGAGTCTGTATCCAGCACCATCCTTATTGTTTTTCATCCAGCAGTTTAGTCTTCAGCCTGGAAACTCGTTCTTGCCTTTTGCCCTTGACTTCACAGTTCTGCACAAGTGACTAAGTACATTCCCAAGCTGTGCATTTTACACACTCTGAACAGTAAGCAACCATTTAAATATTATGACATCCACTGAGGCATGCATCAGATGTAAAAAGGAAATGCTTAACAAGTATATTTTTAACAAAGTCTTATTTCCACAAGAAGCTCTGCCTGGCATCACAGCTTCTGAAAAAAACTGTAATGACTCACTCACTGGAAAATTCAGTGCAAATGCAAATACCGTTTCTGGATTTGACAACCACCTGTCCCCTTTACAGCTCCATTATTTGACATTTGCTAACTTGATCATAAATTGTGGGGCTCCTTTGAGAAATAAATTCATTCCTTCTCTTCAAAACCTATTTCTTGCAAATGCGTCCAATTATTGTTTTCTTTTCAGATGTGCAAACAACATCCTTATACTTATCTGACTGGTTTTGCTGTCTTTTCTTCACCCCCAGAAGCAGCAAAATGTGTAGCATAAGAGTTGCAAAGCTGTCCACTTGCATGTCATTGCCTATTGTTCACTTACGTTCTACCACAGATTTCAGATCAGCACTGAAAAATCAATTCTGACACCAGCCAACCTAGTATTTCTAAAAGTTACAATTTCAGGGAAGCCTTAAAATCTGTGAAGAAAATAAGTGTGCCACTCTGTTCAAACCATCTTTTTTTTTTTTTTTTTTAGATATAGTCCAGAAAATTTAAAAGGCATTCAGAAAATCTCTAATCTGTATTACCTAATTTTTTTCTATTCTTTCATCACTTGGAATCCTTAATAGCCAGAGTGATTGCTTTAGAATGCTGCTTTACTTTTGAACCATGATACTTTATATGTATTGGTTAAATCCCAGATTAAGTGGCGAAATTGAGGAACTAGAGGGATTAGTGTGATTCAGCAAAGCCAGAGAAACTTCATTCCATACAAATTTGGTGTCCCCTCATCAGACTAATTCAAAGTTATTTAGAGCATGAACTACAACATAAGGCATTGAGATTGCAGGCAGAGCTATCTGCTCTAAAGGACTGATTCATACAGCATTTGGAGGGTTCCCACATTAGCAATTTGTGCATGTTGTTTGCTCTGATACATCATCACAGACTGCATCCCACCTCCTGCACTTCAACCAGAGAAGCACTGATGTGCATGCAAAATTGTTGAATTCCTGTAGTCACTTAAAGTTGGGTGTTACCAGAGATCGCGGAATTGAGCTTTGCAGCTGCATCCTGTAGAGGTGCAGCCCAGAGCATGCAGACAAGGGAGGATGCAGCCAGGCAGACAGCTTTCAGCCACATTTTTGCTTGTCCAGGGACTGGAGAGGTCCTCAGCACTTCTGCAATAGCCCTAGGAGAGTACCTGTCTTCTAACAGACTATACATACCATGATCTGCTCTG
>VZSZ01008113.1:350085-364680 GCA_013398815.1 Ibidorhyncha struthersii
TCACGGTTCTGCTCCGCCGCCCAAACGGGGCCGCGAGGGCCCTTTCTGCCTGCTGCCTGACTCGGAACAAGCTTGCCCAATGCAAGGAACTCCTTTGCAATCCAGAAAGGGGGGGCTTAGGATCCTTTCATGGTATTCTGGAGCTTTCATCTTTAAGAAAAGGGACCAATGTGGAATGAGGATTTTGCCTTAGGAGTTGCGGGATCCCTCCCCCACGCTACCCAAAGCAAAAATTCTCATCTCAGAAACGGGAGTAAGGAATCAGCTCTTTCAAGACTTATATCTGGAAAGTGAAATCCTTAGAAATGAAAGCCGAGCTCCTTTTCCTCTTTCTCAACTGAAGTCACAGTACATCCCTATCTTTCTCCAACCCAAGGAATTTATCAGCAGCCTGCACTGTGGCAGATGATCTATCAGCAGACAAGGCTCTGTGAAATCATCTCACTCCCTTCACAAATATGTCATACATTAAAACTCTCTTGGCGTATCAGGAACACTGTTTCATTTCTCTAAGAAAGAATTATCTTTATTTTTTCAGTCCTATAGCAAATTAGAAATACATAGGAGCATTTCAACAGCCAGCTGGTCTAGATAATGATCTTTTCTTCAGTTTTATTGATATCTTCCTTTGAAAGACAAATTTAAAATGTGGCCACAATTCCACTTAAGTGTCTGATCAGAACTGTAGAGCATGACGTTTCGCTCAGAAGTGGCTTTTCAAACATTCATATGATTCAATGTGAAAAATTTCCATTATCCCAGAGGAATTTTATGGAAGAGTGAAATCTCAGGCACATGAAATCACCAAAAATGGAATGGAAATTTTTCGCCCAGTAAATTTTCCACATAAAAATATCCCCTCTCTTTTAAAAGTCTCTATTAAAAGTAAAATGTAATAAAGGCAGAAATAAAGCCATGTGTGATAGTCATAGTTTAGGCATTTAGCATACCTTATATTTATGAATTGTTGAGCTATTTTATTTTGTAATAAACAGTGAATAATTGATTTATCTCCATGCTTCCAGTAATTTGTTCCACATTCTATGTAGTTGCTATTTTATTCCTTTTTCAAAGAAAAGCCAGCAAGGAATTGATTGACGTACTTTGGCTATGGCTATGCACAGTTTTATGTAGGGTGGATTTCAGAGACCACACACTCTCGTTTTGAAAGTCTGTTTCTATTCGAAAAATAACATACATTACTCTACATGTGTATTTTTTTGTGAAGACCATTCTTTTCTGTATCACTGCCATTTATTGGTGAAAAGCACTCTACAGCACCTGCAAAACTGGCTTATCTTCACATATATAACAAAAAATACTTATGGTGTGCCAGCCAGGAAAAATTGAGGTCTGCATGGTGAGCCCAGCTGAGTTGCATGTCTATATCCATCCTATGCAATACACCTGCAAATGAAAAACAATGGCTATTTACTTTAATGATGCTGGCTTTAGGATGGCCTTACTGCTTATTAATCTCCTCTTATTCTCCTTCGTATCAAATATAAACTGCAAATGTTACTGAAAGTTGTTATTGAAACTATATCACTATCAAAACTACCCAAACAATTTCCATGTACACAAAATAAAAATGAGTTGCAAGACTCATATACATATCCAGTAAATGGAATATGTAACTCATCAGAAATAGTTGCAAAGAAGTTTAGAGTATCCAGGAAAAATAGAATACTAAACTAAAAGCGGTGCTTTGATTTTCAACTGTTTTTTGCTTTACGATACTGAGACCTCTTTGGTCATCCTCTAGACTTTATCTGGGTAAATTAAATTTCATAAATAAAAATAAATTAAAAAAAAGGCATTATACGTGGCCTTTCTTATGCAATTAAATCAAGTGAGAATGACATTCAACTGGGAAATATGGAAACATATGATATGACCCAACCTAAAGAGCCTAAGTGGGAAACAACAAATTCGAGAAATCTGATATGATTATTGAGGAATGGAGTTGATTTGTGGAAGCGAAACAGAACAACTGTAGGAATAACATATGAAGCCCCGATGAGAGAATTAAAATTGAGCAGCAAAGGTTGAAGTATATCTGACCTCTGATATCACTTGGTACCTTACTTAGCCATAGGAAGTATGAGTTTTCTAAAGAGAATAATTCGATGATTTTCCAGATATTTATAAAGGCCACCCCTTATGAAAACAGCTGATCATGTGACAGACACTCCAGCAAATTTCTGTCTTCAAAAGAAATAAAATAAATGTTTGGAAGGCATGTTTTTAAAGGTAATAATCTGGCTCTTTCAATCACAAGGCAACTTGTTAACTACATCTGGTTTAGATTGCAGTGTTGTCTTCAAAAAGTTACAGCATTGGTTTAAAATTTGAGATCATGTAACTGTTGAAAGCTGGCTTGAATGAGTGTAATGTTTAGAGGAGCAAATCATGACATAAATTAAAAATTCCTTTGAAGAATTATTCTATTTTTTTCTTGCTGCAAAAGTAGTGCGCAGTTTTAGTATGTATGACTTCCTGATGTTAAAAGTTAATAATTTAGCAGAAATATGTATTTTTTCTTTTATTGACTAGAAGATTAATTTAGCCATTGGAAGCCTATCTCTGAAGTGAAGCTAGTATTAGAACCTCAGCAGAGTCAGTTTTGAAACATTTTTTAACTACCAAACCACTACATCTATTTAATCATTGCTTCATATAGAGAGCTGAAACTGAATTCCAGGTGAGAATTACCACTCATTTTTAATGCAAGAAATCTAATAGGAGAACCCAGGAATTGTGGACATCATGTTTTTTTTCATTAAGTGAAAACATTACCCACAGATGCCTCTATATGACTGGAAGAGATCACAGCCATAGAAGTATAGCTACATAGTTCCCTTGTGGATAAAAACCCCACACTCCTCCCTACTTGTGTGCAATGTTATGAAGCCTTTTACCCATGCTTGTCAGGCATCGTGGTTCATGACAGACACCAGAAAGGATGCATGTGTTCTGTGTTATTGTGGGCTGAGAACAGATTACAGTATTTAGATAGTTTTTATATCTGGTCACATACTGGTGACACTATATATCAATGCCAGGTTTAGGACATTGCAGAGGTGCTCTGCTGGACTCAGGGAGAAATCTCTAGAGATGAAAAGCTATTCCTATAAGTGTAATAATTATGAAAGTGACAGGTAATCTGCACTTGCACTCAGTCCAACCTTTACAGAACATATAAGGTTGGTCCCAGAAGTTTTATATTTCCATTAAGAAGGCAGTGGACAGGTTCTCTATAAAATACAGATTTCCTCTCTTTAGCAGTATGACACAAAAGAGCCTGGTCTGGCAGCTCTGATTTTTTTCCCCCACTGTGTTTACAGAGGTTAAGCACCTTGAGCATGCATTGTGGTGGACACACCAAAGCAGCGACACAGCCACTGTGGCCACAAGGCAACAGGGAACCTTGTTAGAAATGCCTGAAGAGAAGAGAGGCAACATGCCTTTCTGTAAGGCAAGACGTGATCTCTGAGAATCACAGAATGGTTGAGGCTGGCAGGAACACTTGGACTTCATCTGGTCCAACCTTGCTGCTCAAACAGGGCCACAAGGAGCTGGTTGCCCAGAACTGTGTCCAGACAGCATTTGCATATCTCCGGGGTGTAAGACTCCACAATTTCTCTGGACAACCTGTACTAGTTCCTGGTTATCCCCACAGTGAAAAAGTGTTTCCTGATGTTTAGAAGGATCCTCTTTGTCAGAGTCCAGTACTCCTCTGACCAGGTTCTTTTAGATATTCCATATACAGAATATGTAAGGTTTAGTATCAAATTTACTTGATGTTACGTAGGATTTCTGATTTATCAGTGATACAAAATATGTTATATAACACAATACAAATGTAAGTTACTTCTTAGCAAAATGTATGTAGCAATTGCAATAAACAGTTTAATTACCATGGCAATGTGATTCCCATTACTGCTCACCATCATGACATGGGGCATCCCCAATTGCCGGGAAAGCACCTGTTTGTTGAAGCATCTCAAGCTTGCTGCTCTCTATGAAATTGATTCATTTGTTTTTCAGTTTTATACACTATGTTGGGCCAAGCCACTTATTCACTCCCCCCATGCTGGTTTATCTAGCTCAAGGAGACGTTCATGCTCTTCGAAGGAACTGAAAGATAAACATTTCCACCACTAGCCAACCACCTGTTGATGGCTGTTAATCTAAAAAAGGCCACCCTGAGGTCCCCTTTGTATTGAGATCCAGTCAGCTTCTTTGCAACACGTGTGGTCAGTGCCAGGCTGCATTCTTCCCTGAGCCTTGTGGGCACCTTGCCCTGGCCCGTCTCCTCTGAGCTTTCTTCTGTGGTAGGAGTTTGTTGGTCAGTCACAGTGGCAATACCCCAAAAGCGAATAGATGAGGGAGGACACCCCAGTGAACACCTCTATGCTGTGGACACCTACTCTTCCCGCAGGAGACCTTGGGACTGTGTGGGACATGGGATGCTCTGATGTGCAGAGCAAGTAGGGATGCTGGTGTCAATTTATATGTTAAATTTTAGTAAAGCTTAATTTATTTCTTGGCGTTTTTTTTTTTCATATAAACTATTTATAAATAGAAGTTCTGCTAGTTCCTTCCCACACCCCAGGGAATATTCTTGCTCACTCCTGGGGTTCAACGACCCTGCATTGGAGCCTGCGGGATGAGAAAACTGAAGTGAGGCACAATCTGCATGTCCTCTGGAGGAGACCAAGTTACAAAGCCAGAAGTTTTCAACACCTGGCTCAGTACAAACGATGTCCTCAGCTCTGGCTCGGCATTTTTAACAGTAACTATTTTGGGTAGGTTTTGGCAGGAAGTGTGTTTCCACCTCTGAACCTCACTCGAACTTATGTTCCCACCTCAATCTGCTTCTATATGACTTTATGCAAACTTGGAAAGCTCTCAAATTAGATGAAAGATCTGGGATTTCTGAGAATCTGAGTTTGATTGTTACCAGAAATCATGTAATTACTTGTGGATCAGTTGCTCCTGCTTTGACTGGTGAAATATAAACTCAATCTGGGATTCAGCTGTAAAAACAAGACAGGACAACTGGAAAGGGTTACTTATTGAGACAGTTTATTTCCAGATGTTTGATGCTTTACTGGCTGGGTACCTACTGTGTCTACTTCATCTAGTCAAACAGGTGGTAGAATCCCAGCCCGTCACCTGCACCGGTAGGGTTTGGGCTGGGAGAGGCAGCTAGGATTTGGCTGTGCAGAGGCTTCTGCCAGCACGGACAACCATGGGAAACCATGGGTGCCAGAAAGGAGGTGGGGCAGCCCCAGGGGCCTGCAGAGCTGCTGTGTCTGGCTGCAGCGGTGGAAAAGCAGGAAGCCTCAGCCCTGGTGTGCAAGGTGTCCAGTTGTTTATGGGAACATAACAACTTGTGGCTTGGCTGGTGAAGGAGCAGGTGCAGCAGCAGCAGCCTGCTGGAGGTCAGGCGGGGACTGGCTGCACTGCGGTGGTCAAAGTGAGGGGGGTGCGAGGATTAACAGCAGTGACTGCACTCCCAGGATGCACATCTGGGCTTCTTGTGGGGCAGTTTTCTTTCAAAGCCAGGCCTGGTGAAAATGCAGCTGTTGCTCTCCTCTTGCAGCCAACTCTTTCCTTGTACCTCTTGAGCAGCTGGGATCATGTCTCTTGAATTTGGGGTTGTAGAAGAAGAGTAACTAAAACATGAAAAAGAAGAAGAGTTAGTTGCCATCCTTTGGAGAAAGGAAAACACCAAGACAGGCAAACTGAGTTTTGTAATGGCAAAAGACCAACATTGGTCCTGAAAATGTCTATTGGGCATTTGAAACCTAAAGCTTAGGCTGAGCAAAAGGTTATGCTCTGGTTCTGTTAAGTAATGGCCACTCTTGTGTTTTCACCTGAGAAATGACCTGAGAAAGAACTGAATCTCTGCGCATTTCCTGCCTTCCTCCTTCTCTCCTCCATCGCCAAGGCTTATATTACTGGAAGGTGAATCTCTCATGCCGGAATCATTTTGAGAGTCAGTTCATGTGCAGGGGAAATGAAGTACCTTGCCGCGACCAAAAGCTGCTGCTGCTGCTTCTGCCAGAAATTCATCAAGCGAGTCAGATGTTTCAGGGTCACATTGGACTTTGGTGAATCCATAGAGGTGGAGCTGGTGAAGGAAACTTTTCATGATGTAATTTATAAAAATGCTGTGAGGTTCACTGCTTGCTATTACATACTTTTTGAAGGATTCTTCATCAATGGCAACACAGATGCTGTAATTAACACAGTGAATGGACTGAAACTGGTCACTTTGGACAGTTTTCCACAGCTTATTTGGAAAAGCCAGGGATGCAAAGTCATCAGGTTCACCAGAAGTCCTCTCCAAAGAAATGCAATGGACTCTGTTGGTTTTGTGATCATCACTGCATGCTTGGAAATCCTTTTCCTTTTCTTGATGGATGCTAGAGTGGCATCACAAGGTGTTCTTTTGTCCTATCCTGGAGGGACAGGAGAAGTGGAATCTGCCAACTCAAAGAACTCATCTGGAGCAGAAGCAGATGATAGTTCTCCTGGAGACC
Source organism: Ibidorhyncha struthersii (assembly GCA_013398815.1). Lineage (NCBI taxonomy): Eukaryota > Metazoa > Chordata > Aves > Charadriiformes > Charadriidae > Ibidorhyncha > Ibidorhyncha struthersii. The sequence goes on from VZSZ01008113.1 coordinate 356,640, forward strand.
ACTCCCTTGGAAACTCTCTTGTCAGGGTTAGATCAAAGTGGTGCCTATCTGTAGGCATTTCCCTGGGTAGCTGGGCTTGGTCCTGCCAGACAGCAAGGGCCAACAAACTGGCACCAGCTGGCTGTGTGTGCTGATGGAAAGTTCTCAAACATTGCCGTGATGCCTGTACTGTGTGTCACTGATATCACAGGCTGGCACCAGTGTCCTGGCATGCTGCAGCAGCAAGAGAAGAGTCTGCTGAACAGCAATTGTTGCTTGTTGTTTCCAGCGCTGCAGGTGTTTGGACTCAAGAGTCGAGCAGTAAATCCAACTGTCTTGAAATGTTGTAGGCAATGCCAGGGCAGTGCTATGTCTCATTGGCTGCAGGAGCTGGTGGCCAGGGAGGAAGAGAGAAAGCTGCAGCGTTAGGCATCAAAGTATTCCATTGTGTTGGCTAGTCAGATGGGCCACATGCAGGAATGTTCTTGCCTCTCTGCTGTAGTGGTGGCTTTGGAGCTCCGGCTTGAGAGCCTGCTTGAGCAAGGTTGTGATGAGCAGGGTTGGGGCTGCAGCCAGTGCCCAGCCTGCTGGGTTTGTGGGGTGGCTCCTCTTCTGGACATTCCGTGGCCTTGGCAGCCCTGAATAGCTGCCTTCTGGCCTCCTGCATTTCCCTCTGGGTTCTCCATCTGTGTGCAGAAATGCATTTCTCAAGGAGTGCGGGTGAAGGGAGATCAAAATCTCTGCCTATTCCTCCCTATTTCTTCTCTAGCCTTAGAAGGACTCTGTGATTTCAGTAGCACTCCTTCTGTCTTGGGCCACTCATCACCTGTACCCAGGTGATGCTCCCAGATTCCAGCAGTCTCTCCATGGCTGCTCTGTAGAAGCAAGTGGAAGTGCACTAAGTGCATTTGACGAACGATAAAAACGAGAGGTGTGTAACTGCCCCTGTTTCTTTGAATGGGTTCCTATGCTTTTATACGATATTTAAAATTCAGAAAGCAAATGAACCAAATCAATATTTTTCTGTCATCCTTCTAAGCCAGTACTCTTTCTACTGGTTTGAGTATTTTTTCTGTAAAGGACAGCTTTGATGTAGAGCCAGTAGGAATCAGCACTTCTGTTCCCTTCAGCATTCGGATCAGGCCCAGGGAGGATAACGAAAGCCTGGCCTAAGTATGAGTACAATACAGAGGAGGACAATAAGCCTTGAGAGCCTGAGGACAGAGCTAACTGATGGGAGTTTGGGCAGAGTGAGGAGGGTCTCCTCCAAGTGCTGGAGCATCCGTGAAGGCCTGGTCCAGGCAGATGCAAGTTGCAAATCAGCTGGCCTTTGCTGTTAGCCTGCAGTGCTGTTCAACTCAATAGCCTGGGAGAGAAGTGCTGTGTCTGTGGGCTGGGAAAATACGTCTGGTCAAGCCAAGAGGAGACTGCTAGGAACAGCTTTGTAGCAGCTACCACAACAGTAACTACTACAAGAACTGTATAAAAATAACAGCTACTACCAAAAGCTAGTACAAGCAACTTGCCTGGTGTATTGGCTTCACTAAAGCTCATCATGCAAACATGACCACGTAAAAGCATTGCTGAGTCACAAGGCTTTGATCTGGCAGAACACATCTTCTCCAGTACATCTTTCCTGTGGTGCATTACCTCACAAGAAAGTAATTCACAGAATCACAGAATCACAGAATAGTCAGGGTTGGAAGGGACCTCTGGAGATCATCTAGTCCAACCCCCCCGCCAGAGCAGGGTCACCTACAACAGGTTGCACAGGACAGTGTCCAGGCGGGGTTTTAAAGTCTCCAGAGGGGGAGACTCCACAACCTCTCTGGGCAGCCTGTTCCAGTGCTCCACCACCCTCAAAGTAAAGAAGTTCCTCCTCATGTTAAGATGGAACTTCCTATGTTCAAGTTTGTGCCCATTACCCCTCGTCCTATCAATGGGCACCACTGAAAAAAGACTGCTCCCATCCCCCTGGCATCCTCCCTTCAAGTATTTGAAAGCATTAACAAGATCCCCCCTCAATCTTCTTTTCTCCAGACTAAAGAGACCCAAATCCCTCAGCCTCTCCTCATATGAAAGATGTTCCAATCCCCTAATCATCTTTGTAGCCCTTTGCTGGACCCTCTCCAGCAGATCCCTGTCCTTCTTGAACTGGGGAGCCCAGAACTGGACGCAGTATTCCAGATGCGGCCTCACCAGGGCAGAGTAGAGGGGGAGGATGACCTCCCTCGACCTGCTGGCCACACTCCTTTTGATGCACCCCAGGATGCCATTGGCCCTCTTGGCCGCCAGGGCACATTGCTGGCTCATGGTCATCCTGTTGTCCACCAGGACTCCCAGGTCCCTTTCCACAGAGCTGCTCTCCAGGAGGTCGGCCCCCAACCTGTACTGATGCATGGGGTTATTCCTCCCCAGATGCAGTACCCTACATTTACCCTTGTTGAATTTCATTAAGTTCCTCTCTGCCCAACTCTCCAGCCTATCCAGGTCACGCTGTAAGGCAGCACAGCCTTCTGGCGTATCAGCCACTCCTCCCAGTTTAGTGTCATCAGCAAACTTGCTGATGGTACACTCTATCCCTTCGTCCAGATCATCGATGAATATATTGAACAGGACTGGACCCAGTACTGACCCTTGAGGGACACCACTTGTTACTGACCTCCAACTAGACTCTGCACCACTAACCACAACCCTCTGAGCTCTATCTGCTAGCCAGTTCTCAATCCACCCCACTGTCCATCCATCTATCCCACACTTCCTAAGCTTGCCAGTGAGGATGATGTGGGAGACAGTGTCAAAAGCCTTGCCAAAGTCTTTCTGTATCAAAGCAGAACTTAGCATGTACCATGAGTGTGTGAGACACATTTGTACTTTCAAGCAGTTGTGTAACCCACCTCCCAGACTGCATCATTTGTTCTAGTACTTGTTCCTTCCAATTTTCAGCAGTTTACTAGGCATCTTCCAGCACTTCTTTCACTCTTAATTACAAAACCTGAAAAGAAGCTGCTAGAGATTTATCATTAAGGTTAACGAAATGTTGTAAATGCCACCCTCACTGTAAAAAAGTGTTTCCTGATGTTCAGAGGCAGCCTCCTGTGTTTCAGAGTGTGCCCATTGCCTCTGGTCCTGGCACTGGGCACCACTGAAAAGAGCCTGGCTCCATCCTCTCAGCGCCCTCCCTGCAGGTATCTATGTATACTGATGAGATCCCCTGAGATGAACTGAGCCAGGTCTCTCAGTCTTTCCCCATAGAAAAGATTATCATGTGACTTCATCATCTTTGTGGCCCTTCACTGTACTCTCTCCAGTATGTCCATGGCTCTCTTCAACTCAGGAGCCCAGCACTGGACACAGTACTCCAGGTGTGGCCACAGCAGTGCTGAGTAGAGGGGAAAGATCACCTTCTGCTACCTGCTCCAATACTCTGTTTAATGCAGTCCAGGATACCATTCACCTTCTTTGCAGGAAGGGGACATTACTGTTCAACTTGGTGTCCACCAGGATCCCCAGGGCGTTTTCTGCCAAGACTCTTTCCAGCTGGGTGGCCCCCAGCATGTATTGATGCCTGGGGTTGTTCCTCCCCAGCTGCAGGACGTTGCACTTCTCCTTGTCGAATTTCATGAGGTTATGGTCAGACCCTTTATTTAGCTTTTTCTCTTAGTACTAAGTCCTAGTACTATGATGTTTTCAAATTGAACTGAAATTAGAAGATTTTTGTTAAATTCAGCTTCTAGCTTGGTATAGAGAATACAGTGCTGAGTATAGCATGGCTTTGATTTTGAAAGGCCAAAACCATGTTATGGCTTGTCATTGTAGGATTTTTATTATAATAAATTGTGTAGAATATTTGACTCACTTTCATTAATCATGACATTTTGTTTAGAACTATAATAACTTTTAAACAAACACTGTGATACTGTTAATACATAGCAAACAAATAATTGCTTTTCTTAAGAGCTCCCTTTCTCACCTCCCAGGCCTCCACAAATCACAACAAATACATATCTGACATTAATATTTTTCTCACCTAAAAAAGTCACCAAGTTGATCTGAGAACGTTTTAAGCATTTAGAAGTCATCCTCCATCTATATCTTTGCCAGAACAATACAAGGGCTTATTTTCAATTCTCAGTTGCACTGGGGAGGTGTTTTGATTCTTGATTTAGACTGTGGTCTCCCAGAGGTTCCAGGGTTTCCGGCTGGAAGATAAAGCTTCATGCTTTATGTTTCCTTGCAGCAGAGCGGTAATACACACCACACACTGTGCTCCAGTCCACAGGTTTTCAAAAGTAAGCAAATCCAGTACTTATTTTGTGGGTCTTCTGACACTTGAGTGTTGTTCCCTAAGGGAAGGAGTCAAGCTGTACACATTTTCAGCTTCTCTTCGTTGCGCAAACTGTGTGGCACTCTCAGGGAATACTGGCAGTAGCATGAGGTAATGGACTGGAGTGTCTATATAGAAATATCTGAATATCAGGCTGCAGCATAAAGCCATGCTTGCATTCAAACAAATCCTGTGTTCTCTAGCCTAACCTACCCAACACTGGCTGCAGGATTAAATAAAGCCCCTCAAATTAAGAACCATTATTTGTTCTTTCCTGTGTAAAGTCAATCACAAATGAACATGCATCTGAAACAATACTTTAACCTTAACGACCCTTTCACACTTTGGTGTATCTTGAACTCATTGTTTCAAATAACGGGCTGTAGCCTATCCCATGTGGGAGGCATGGAGCCAGCACAGACAGTTCCAAGCAGACCAGCTTGCTCAGTGTTCATCTGGGAACTTTATCCAAGCACTGACCCACTTGAAGTTACATGTATATTAACCCTCACTTAATAAAATACATAATATGGAAATATCACCACACATCCATTGCCATCTTTGAAAATCTACAATGATGACACAGTACAAGCAAGCCTAAGAATACTAATGTAAAATTACAGATTTACTGTTGCAACCTTGCTCTTCTCTTTAGACCTAGAGCAAGTCTACATTTTATGTGTCTTTGCTTCACCCCACCCCCACCACAAGACTGGTAGGTTCACAAAATATGCTTTATTTCCTTCTTTTTCCCTTTGCTTTTCAGAGGCCTGCTAGGTTCTCTTTTTTTTTGTGTGTGTTAGTTCAGGCTATAACCCTGCGGTCTGAGTTTATCTTGGCCATAAAACGCAACAGTAATTTATATGCTCCCTTACTCGGCACTCCTCTGAGGCACTGCCAGCTGTCTAGCCAGCAGTTTAAAGAAAGAGCTGTAATGAGCACAAGTGTGCAGGGGGTAAGGGGAAGGCGCACACAGCATACAGCCGTGTTCCTGTTTCCTTAGCTGGTGGTGGTTACGTTTAAATGGCATTACAGCAAGCTGACAGCATGGCGAGATTCTCTGCACAGGCACTGCACACCTCCTCCCGCAGATTTCTCATTCCATTCTTTCATTCCTCAGTAAAGAATAGATTTAAAGGATGAGAGGAAGCCCAGAGCAGCTGTTATGTGATACAGAACGTGAGTTATGAGTGTAAAACCTTGCTCCCTCCCGCCTTTTTCCCCTTTATCAAGAATAAGCTCTTTGAGCAGGCAGACAAAGCCTGATGGTGATCTTGATGTACTTGACACGGGCTTTGATTTTAGCTTGCCTGAGCTCCAGTTTTTGATGTAATACAGTTGTGAGTTTTATTTCTTCCATAGCTGTGCAGTATGCCTATTTAAACTTTACCATCACTGTAGTGTTAAAAAAAAAAGAGGGGAAAAAAAGGTATTTTGTCACATCTGTCAAGGACTTTTTTCCCTGCTGTTGTCTCTAAAACATTGTCATATATATATGTAAAGCAAAAAACTACGTGTTCACGCAGTCCCCGTGTGTTGCAGAAATCCTTTAAATAACCTCGAGACTCTCCTTGAAGTCCATTAAAAAATAGCAAGTTAGGCTCTGATCTCAGTGAGGCCAGTGTGAATCTAGAAAATATCCCACGTCATCCCACTAGGATCAGTAGAATTCATTTAACATTACACTGATGCAACAGATGAAAACCTGGCTCAGTGAAACCCTTCCACTTATATGGCAAAATACTTTCTTTTCCTATAAACTTTCTACAAAATCAAACCATCCAATTTTTAACTGGAGGCTTTGGGCTCTTCAACACATCAGCAGAAAATTATGGCTTTGATTCTTACAATATTCTTAAATAAGCTGAGAGTTATGATCTGATAAAAGACACTTTCAGTGCAGAAATCCAGTTCTCCCTCAACTCCCACCAATATTGCGTAACCTCTAATTGGCCTTGAACTAGAGTTTCCTTATGCAGTACAGCAGGACAAAAACTAAAACTTCTTTAAAAAAGGCAGTCCTGGAAAGTGCTGGAATCACCTTAATCATGGCAGAGCACAGGGTACAGGTCAATTCGTTCTTATGCGATGTTTTTAATTATTGGTCCCATGCACAAGGTACCTTGAAAAGGGAAATTCCCCCTCAGTCACCACACTTAACCTGTCCAAATCCATGATATATAAAGCATTTTGGAGTATCTGAAACCACAATAATGAGCAACTAATCTAGGCTGATCTAAGCTTCATTAATCAGACGAATTGTATGTAGATAACCCCCAAGTCCGTATATATTTTGAAGCACAATTTAGAGTGAGATTCCCTCTGTAAGGTCTTGACTCCTATGCTGTTTATTTTAATAAATCCTGGCTAAGTAGTTAAATGTAATAAAACCCTCCCTCAAGGTGCAATTTTCACTATGATTCAATAAAAATAAACCTACAAATGCACAATCTCTTCTTTCATGAAGCCCATGAACAGGTTTGTTTAATCATAAAACAAAGTGTCCTAGAGGGTTCAGAAATATAGGCAGGAAGTAACAAAATGAGATTCAATGTGAAAAAGGCAAGTTAATGTGTCTGAGGGAAAATAAATTGCAACAGATATTCAGCAGGAGGGAGGTACTTGCAAAACAGTGGAGTTAAAAAGGCTCAGTAAGACTAATAGGAAACTCAAAATTAACAAAGAATTTGTAATAGAAAAGTGATGGCAAAAGAGACCAATACACTTTATGAAACCATATGAAAAAGCCATCATTCCTCATATACAAGAGGTGACAATCCTCTGTATAACAGTGGTGTGACTGAATTCAAACATCAATATTCATTTCTTGGCAACTCAGATAAAACAGAAAGTTGCTAACATGTCAGAGAAAGTTCACAGAACTTCCATAAATAAAGGATTGAGCGGTATGATTAAAAACACAGGTCCTGAGCTTTTTTTTATGGAAATCAATTTCAGCATTTCCACAGTCTTAAAATGCAGCAATATCAGCTGAATACCAATTAACAGCTGCTATGATTAACTGCAGGATGCAGGCACCAGGGAGACATCAAAATTACCCAGGTCAAGGACTGACTATGAGTGATCCTCCAAGCCCCTCTTCCTCTTCATCATCCACAGAAGGAAACAAGCTCAGATCTACAGGAGACAACATGGTGGTCTGCAATATGGAGCCACGCAGGGTTCTTGGTCCAAGAAGGTATAACTGTGAGTCAGAAGATGGAAGAAAGCCAAAATAAATGTAGATTGAATATCAGAAAAAACATCCCTGCTCTGAAATCTAAGTCTAGCCTCCCCAAAGACTTAGAAGAAAGTACCACCATCTGTTGGATCATTTAAAACAAAAGAGTATAATGCACTACAAAATACATATTTTAGCAATTTAGATGATGGTTCTCTCTCTACATGTGTCATATTATACTTGTTGTTCAGGTTGCAACCTGATGAATTTGTGTGGCACAAGCAGTCACCGTGCAGCTCCCTGTTTCGGCTATAACTGTCTATCAGCCTGCCTTGGACTTCCAAGGACCAAGTAAATTCCCCCACATCTTTCCTTAGTGAAATCCTTGGGCCAAAGCCCCCTTCACACTCCGTCTGTCCATGGGCTTATCCACAGAGGTCATTTCCAGTAACCTACCAGTGTCTCCTTCCCAAACTGGCACAAATGAGCCAGGAATGTGGCCTGGCGGCCAAGAGGGCCAATGGCATCCTGGGGGGCATCAAAAGGCGGGGGGC
>VZSZ01008113.1:390693-411877 GCA_013398815.1 Ibidorhyncha struthersii
ACAAAGAATTGCTACAAATTTTTTCCACCTGCAGTATATGGGAGAACACTTGCAGTGCTAACCTTGGACTGCAATTACAGCTTCCATTTGTTGTCTCTTTGGCATTCCAAAAGTGTACATCTGCAACAGAAAATCCCACACCACCACTCTTCCAAGAGCACGCCATCCTGACTGAAAGATTTTTAAACAGACCCAGTGGTACCACATAGAACAATTGGAATCCAAAGCATGTTTTCGCAGTGTTATACGAAAACATTTAGCTTGTGTAATGAACAACAATAGAAGCAGCAATCAAAGAAAATCGGGATTGTCAACAATGAGAAATAATGTCTCTTAGCAACCAAGTTTCAATTACTCTTTGTTTGCTAACAAGCACCAAGATATTTAAGGCTGGTAGCTTTATTCCAGTAAGTAATGCACTATCAAAGACCATGATAAAGAGCTCCTGTTTTAACTGGCTCTAGTTTCCAATCAAACATCTTGCAATTAATTTTATTAGTGTTTTAGAACTAATTTACTTTGAATAAGCTGTAACTATGATTTGTTATTGTCATGTAGTAAATGGAATTGTAATGTGTAATAATTATTTGTTTAAATAATAGAATCATTGGCATATAGATGATAATCCAAGCAAGAAAAAAATTATTACCATTAATAATAAGATTAAACAAAATTGTATCCAAGAATAGATCCCAGGAGAACCCTTCAGCTATTTTAGGTGAAGCAGAAATAATATTACTAATTAAGAGAGAACAGTGGCTGTCATAAAGACAGTTGCAAATACTTCTTTCTTGAGAAACAATGAGGCTTCAACTGACTGATAAAAATGACCTGACTTCAATCCACTGTGCCTGTGGCCGTTACAAAGTCTCTGAAACCAGTTACCATAATGAGATGTCCTACTCACGTTCTTACACCTGCCCATGATCACCAAAGCATTAAAATTATATAATTTCTGAACGAAATATATAATTTTGGATTTCTTGCTTCTTTCTCCCAAAAGAGGTTTCAACCAAACATTCAAGCAGGTGGTCTTCCTCCTGGTAGAGTGGCTGGAATGAGACACAGGTAGCTCAGCACTGAAACCAGCGGGTCCATTTACTCCATCTGCTGTGCCTGTGCGTGTTACAGAAAGGAAGGGAGTCTTAGTCTCCAGTTTGTTCCTGAGCAGCACAGGTTTTTTATTCAGAAGTCAAATATTTGAGCAGCACTGTGTAAGGAACCAGAAGAAAAGCAGAAGTCAGAGTAGGAAGAAGTGCTAATATTGGATGGAGTGTGCAGGTTAAAACATTCACCATCTCTGGCTGATGATACAGGAGTGCAGCTCCCATCCAGGAGGAGACAAAGGCCCTGAAGAGTTCAATGCTTTCTGACCAAAGTCGTGTTGGCAGGGGAAGTGCGTGGCACAGTGTGAGGGTTGGTAAGGGAAAAGGACAGGACTCAACGTCCCACGCAGCAGAGGCCGTCATACCATGGACGCCCCAAGACAGCCATTCCCTGTGGGTGCTGTACATCCCCATGCCTGCTGCTGGCCAAACATTCTCTCCTCCCTGCCCCCAGCCCCAAAAATGGGTTACTTCTTTTTTCAGTTCTTCGAATATATAAATTTTTCAAAGCATCTCTTCTTTAACCTGAAGAACTAATAATTTCTTTTGCTAAAGTTTTCATACAGCACTGGGGCCCAGGGCTTCACTGGAACCATCAGGCATTACGAGACCCATGCTAACAAGTGGCAAGAATTGGCAAGGCTGAAATTCAGCTTCTGCAGCTTACATTTTTATACTACAAGAGTGAATTAGCCCTTATTCTACCCTGAGAAAAATGTAATTTACGATGGTCTCTGTCAAAAATTATTTGGATTGCAAAATCTTCTTGTCCTTAATGTAGAAAGAAGTGGTTCTTTCAGGCTTTTTCTTCTTCAATAAGAATAAAATAAGTAAAGTGATAATACTCTGTGTATTGATTGATTTATTCTTAAATTTTATTGACCGTGCCCTTCAAAATTAGATTAAAAGTACATCAAATGAATTTAGGTACCTCTATGCCTGACCAACATACAGCACAAGATGCCTTTGTATATCTTCCAACATATGACAGAGAGAAGCCTATTACACAATTAGTGGTAGTATATATCTCTTTAAATTACTGTGTTCATGTGCCTCGGTCAGTCTGGAGTTAACAATTCTAATGTGTTTATTTAATTCCTTGTTTGAGAGGAAGTTAAGAAGGTTCTTTGATAGTACCAATTAAAGAGGCTGTTTGACGCACAGGACTGCGGAGGGACTGAAATGCCTTCAGTACAGGCTGCTTAATAGCAGACAGCTAGAGAATAATGTTTTATGAGTAATGCTGACTCAGACAATCCATATTGAATAATGATAATACCATGGACCTATTGTTCTTGTAAGCTGTTGCCGTAGAAAGCCAAAATTTTGTGAGAGTTTTCACAGGAGTTTTTCCTACACAAAACCTGAGGAAACAATAAGGTATCCGACCATGTAATGAACCAGACCAGGGACTGACTAGAGACCAGGTGTTTCCAATCCAGTCTCTGTGCCACCCTCAGACACGTTCGAATCAACGATGTAAACTCAGACAGTGGTTGTTTCTCACATAGAAGAACTATCACATAATTATTTCCAGATTTGTAAGGAAAGACAACTTCCCCCCTCCTCCTCAGAAATTACATTGATCTAAGGTTTAGCTCAGAGTAGTCAGTTCTGTATTAGTACAATCTCATACCTCAGATCTGCAGTTTGTGGTCCAGACTAATACTCTTTAAGAGAGCACAAAGGCTGCTTTTCGGTTTAATGGCATTTTGGATCAGACGCTGAAGAGCTAAGGATCCCCACTATCCAAATCACACTGATCACCCTCTGCTCTTCCTGCTGACTCCTGCCCCATTATTTTTGCTTTAACCCACCTTCAATGTCTTTTAGCTGTTCTCTCAGCGCTAGAGGGGGTCCTGAACTTTTGACAATGAATGACATGTGCCAAGCTAGGCGTAATTACTTTATTGACGTCACTTCAGCTTTCAACCTGCTTTTAACCAAGCTTCTACTGCTTGAAACAGTAGGTCATTTGTAGCACATTATGCAAATGTTAAAGCTAATCTTTTGCATAATACATAAGAGCTCAGTTTGTGCATTAACTAATTTATCTGACTACACAGGAGCTATGAACGCTGATTTTTATTAAGCTCTTCATTAAGTCAAAATGTAACTGAAGTGTGTGCACATATATATATATTTATATAGTCACAAAATAAAATTACTTCAAAGGTAGAAACAATCACTTGATACATGGTCTTTGTCAACACCACTAGTACATGAGGACCCCTTTCATAAGAGATAAGCATAATCTGGAAGAAAATGGATTCTCCCTTTGCAATAAATAGATAAATGAATGAAGGCATGCATATCCTTTCAAGAGGTTCTGAAATCATGTTTGCATAAGGTGCAAACAAAGTATATAGATTGTCAGCTATCGTACAACCCTTCCCTCAATTAAGTCACTGCAAATCAGATTAAATCTCATTTATCTTAACTTCTGGGTTATTCTAGCATGGAAGAAGTAGAGCAAATGATAAGGGACTTTTTATTTAAAATCGATTTATTTAGATTTCTAGAAAAAAATGTTTATTATTTAAATATAGAACATACATGAATAGCAAAAATAAACTATGATTTTTAGGGACTGCATTGTCAACAAATGCAGATATCACACTGCACACAACTCTGCAGTCATAGTTATTTCATTGTCATATAGCTACTTTATTGATCCTGACGGGGAGAGTGTTGCACATTTAGGAACAAGTGATGCACATTACAGTCAACATAAGCAGGTGCAGGACTGTTCTGCATTGCTCTGTACTGTGCTACACATAGCTGTGCCACCTTCAGCTCTGTGCTGTGCTGCACAAATTCCTCGGCTGCATCATAAACTCAGCCAGTGCATTGCAAGAGAGAACCTTGTAGGCAGCTCCCACTGGGTACTGATGATTGCGCCACCTGCATGGCCTTGCCTTTATCTAAAAGTGCAGCAAGAAGTTCTTATGAGAACATCCTTTAGCAATAGAGTTGTTTTCTTGTGAGGAAGTAATATGACCAAAAGGGAGAGCTTCTTTCCCTGAACAGGGTCTTCTCTGCACAGTGTGCTGTGCAAAATCTACCAAGGCTCCAACTGATGCTTCATGAACATAGAGTGCCCAGAAACTGAAGGGGTGTAAGATTTGCTGGGTATCTACAGTCCTTTTCTTATTAAAACAGTTATCTTATTAAGCCATTTGCTGCCAGGCCTTTCTTACTAAGATCCAGAAAGAGTCCTGCACTGGCTCTCGCTCACCCCACTGCTCCCATCATCCAGTGCAGAACAGCTATGGTTGGAGAATACCTTTTACATCTGCTACTACATTACACTTTACTGGCAGCATACAGTTTACCAAGGCCATGTGTGAAAAAAATACCCAGATAATTGATGATACTGATTCTAGGTGTGATCAAAACCAGTTATCATTCCAATTCATAGTTATGACCAAAAAGAAAAAAAAAAAGGAACACACCCGAAATAATTGCAGCAGCTGCTTTCCCATTCTATTCAGTCTCCTCCCCCTGCATGTGAAATAAATTCCTATTTTCCCTATTTTTGTCCTTCTGTGCAAGTACTGAGAGATGAATAACTACCTCCAGTCTCCCATTAAGATGTATAATGACACTGCAGTCACTTTGCCAAGAGCCGAAAAGGTCAACATGCTTCGAGAGAGGTAATAAGTGATGCTCCCTCCTTATATTCAACAGCAGTATCTAACAGCCAGCAACAGATTGGGAAAGAGGAGGGGGATGTCAGCTATCCTCCTGACTCCTGTGAGTTCTTAGATGCAGTTCATTAAAATTAATGACCAATCACCACGTGTTATGCATAAGAACAGATTACTCTTCCATTATCCGGGTAAACAAAAAACATTACATTACTATTATGACACTCGGTGCACAAACAGCTCTGGGATTTGTCCACATGCCCCACTTTATGGCAGAATATTTATTAAATTATTAAAATTTATAGGTTGATAGCACTCTTAAAGAATTTATTGTAGCTGTAAAACATTTTTAAGTTTTGAAAACACAATAAAGTTGATTTAATAATCCTCTAATCTTATACGCAACTTCCTCTAGACTTTTCTTCGATTACGCCTCATAAATTATAGTTTATTGTATATTATAGAAACTCTAAAAAATAACACTTCATGAGAATTTCATCAGACTCATTTGTTTTGTTGAGTTAACCAGGAAGCATAACAAATTCACACGTAACCTCTGAACTCTGAGCACAGGGCCTCACATTCAGTTCACTGACAAGAAAATCCATCTGCCAAAGATAATAACCAAATGTTTTATTTAACTTGAGCCAAGAAGTTCACCCTAATGACTACAGCAGGGGGAGAAAGAAACCAACCACAAAAACACCATACCAAACCCCCAAAACTGGCACAATTATTTCCGTTCTTTAAAAACACCATTGGAGTTCAAAGAGTAAAAAAAAAAAATCCTCCCTTTCTCTGAGGTCTGTTTAGTAGTAAGGATGTGTCTCTGGAAGTAGACAGCTGCAGTGAAATCTAAACACAAATCCTTTGTATTCTATGAGTGTAAGATATCACTCCAGTGTCAGCAACAACTACATCACTTCAGCCAAATACCTTATTAAAAACATTACCCTAATTTATAATGGTGGTGTTTGTGGAATTGTCTTGGGATTTGTTTTACTCTGCATGTACCACAGTATTTAAAGTGCTTCAGCGGAAGCCATGGTGAGTTTTGCAAGGTTCAGAATACACAGAATGTAACACCCCACTTCAGCAGAGCTTAACTAGTCAGGAAATGGTCATAAACTAGCCGTCCCCCAAAGGATCCCATTAGGCCAAATGGTTCTTATCAGTGATGACCACTGCCTGAGAGTTAATAGTTTTCCTGATGAATCTTGATGCTTTCATATGATTTCACAGTATCTAAGTCATTATACATTCACTTACATTCATGCTGGATCTTCTTTAGTAATGATTTCCCCCCATCTTATGTGTGACAATATGTAACAGCATACGATATAATCCACCAACTCCTCCTTGCAGTTAACTTGCCCTTTGTAGTAGTTACTAGCCATTTCTAGAGGATAAAAAAACACTAGTTTAGTCCTCAGTGTTTCTGCTTTATATGCTGACTATAATTAACCTTGTCGACCTTGCTGACCAGGGAATCTTTTAAACATCCAGCTCCAGCAGAAATTACAGGATAATCTCGTGGTACCTATACCTATTCCCAACAAGATTAAGACAGCATGGTAATTTTGCCAGGGGTCAGAAAGAGACAATTAGTAGTCATACAATAGTGCTTTTAGTTGCACTATCTCAAGTGCGTGGTAAACTGAAAGTTCGTCAGCATTATACGTGGGCGGGCCACCTCGTACAATAGTATGATGGACCGTGCACTTTGCTTAACTACTACCCACAATTTATGGTTAAAGTTTGGCTCCAACGAGGCAGAAAAAAGAAAACTTGAAAGTCTGTGACAGTCTCAAGTAGATTTTAAAAATTAAATATGAAAAATAAAAATCAGTACAGTACAATGTTTCTGAAGTGGGGCAGTCTTTTTTTCTGCCACATAATTTCCTTTCTCTATTACCTAACCAGTATTTATTAGAACATATTTCACTTCAAACCCTATTTCTGCTGAAGTCAAGATTTGGCTTCAGCAGGGCCAGCAGGATTTTACTCAGAGAAATGTATATGTATTTTTCTCCCAAAGCAAACCTTGTTGCCACGCAATAAGACAAGGTAATGAAGTGACTGAGCATAAAGACACCTGTTGTCTGCAATATTTTTGCTATTACAAATATTCCAAGGTTTCTATTGTCAGTATTGAAGACAGATGTCCTTTTTTGAAGTTTACAGCCACCATTTTTCTAATTTACGGTTGATGTTTTACCCACTGTGCCCTTAGCTTCCTCAGAGAATCAGAATAAACAGCCTGGCTCCCTTAAAAGTAGCATGAAAACTGAACACAACCCAGGGTTTCACCATGAATCTAGCAGCATACAGGTAGTCTTACTACAAAGGCCTGATTTTTCCTTATAATTGAAGTTATTCTGTTTCTTGCTGTTTTATTCCATGCCCAGTGGGGCACAATCCAGAATCTGGCAAAGCCGATAGATACGTTCCCATTTAATTCTCTCTTTTCAATAAAGTCCTTTAAGGTGCTTGGCTTTCTCTAGAAAGTCCTTCTTTAAGGGAGAGCGGGGAAAATGCACATATCTTTTCTACCTACACAAATTCATACACATTTCTGTATCACATAGACATATACAGCTTAATTTTAATTTTAACAATTACAGAAAATATCTTAGCCAGTGATTTATATTCATTCATCTTACATTAAAGAAAAAAATAACTCAACCTTTCACAGAGAGAAACTAAAAAAATATAAGAAAAATGTGCACACATACACAGATTCAGAAGCCATTAAGATGCAAACTTGAAATTATACAGATTTTTGGGGTAGTAGAAACATTATTACTACTGTGAACAAGCAGTGCTATTAAGGTTGCATAGTAATTCCACTAGAAGGTCTGTCGGCTGCTACCTATAGCTTTAACATTCTTCAAAAGTGTTGGCTTCTGCTGTGTTTTTTCCCCCTCATATCATCATCACTCTAAATTGTGATATTCCACAAGATCTGTTCTTCTGAGTGATACACTTTTGCTGCCATATACATCCCCAACAGCAATCTGCAGAAACTGTGGCTATGTCTAAATGACCAAACAGAGCAGTCAAACAGCTCTGTAGGGCTGCAGTTGGTGGCAAGAATCTGAGACCCACACAAAATGCATTTCAGGGGTTGTTTGTATGCTTCTTCCTACATTTTTTTTCTTTTGGGGCCTATTTCTCGTGGGCTGTGCTTGTGGTGCATTTTAGTTTCATCTAAAAGAAATCTATGCTGAGTGTGCTGAGACTGTTGTGTGCTATAAACCAAAGCACAGTAAGTAGAGACAACTTGAAGATCTGCTTCAAAAGCACACTCCTGATCAAACCTAAAAGTTTGTGTAGGCACATCCAATGTTTCCCCAAAGGAATACTGAACCTGTCTTCTCTGATTTGCAAGGTTATTTTAGGGAACATTGCTGAATTGACATTAGTCATCTATCTATAAAGTATTCCTTTGTAGATTATGTTCCTTTTTAAGAAATGGTATTCACCTTTTGGGAACTTATACATCGTATAAAAGCTGCCACATTTTTATTTTTCTATGAAATAACACTCCAGGTTCTTATACAGTCTCAAAATTTTCTTAAGTAATGGATCTATCCAGTTCTTCTTTAAGCTTCTGCCTTGGGGCAAAACTAAGTTATGGGAAACGAGTTTGGGGATGGTTGAGTTCTTTCAGGTTTTCTCTGCTCTATGCTAAGAGATTTCCTTGGAAAATGTCACACCTACTGAAATCATAGAATAAGTAGTATTTGGTATTGGTATAAATATAATTTAGTTGGTATGTTTTGGTATAATTAGGTATAAATATAATTAAAGATTATATTGTAACACATAGGAACAAGGAAACCTTATTTATAACAATTTTACATTTCAGTAGCTTACTTGCAATCTTAGTGTTGTTGTGATAGTATATGCCTGTGGCTATATTTTGAAGGATGTATATGGCTATTTTCCCATTTTCCTCTGTTTTCGATACAAATGTACACCAAAAATACCTTTCCAACACAATCACTTTATTCAAGTAATACCTGATACTTTATGTTTCAGAACCCCTACACTCAGTGCAGACCTGTTTTTGTAATAACTTCTTCAGTAGTCTTTCACAGCTAGATGGAAAATGGCTTTGAGTCTATGAATATGAAAAACCCTCATCATCACCTGTATTTATGGAGGTTGAAAATACTTAGAGGCAAGAAAAACGCCCAGTCTAACCCTTGGTTTGGATGGCAGCATGATAAGGTTGGAGCTTGCACAGGACCACAGGGGGGGTCTGGAGGAGAGCAGCCCCCAGTGTCCTGTCCAGGCTGCAGAGCGCATCACTCCGCGCAAACGGCAAGGGACCTGGGCTCATTCTGCAGACTGCATTTTAACCTGCACAAGCACTGGAGTATTTCTGAGGGATTTTGGGTTGGCTTTGGCTGATGTGCAAGGATAAAGAGGCGAGGGAGGTTGGAGGCAATGAGCCTTCACTCTTCTTTCTCTGGCTGGAAATAAAGTACAAACATTGCTCCTTTTCACAACCCAATAGATTACATCTACCTTGTACACTGAGTGTCCACATTGCCATCGAGTGCCAGCATGCACCTCTCCACGCCAGCCTTGTGGTTTTCACTGACTGAAGACTCTAACAAGAATCACAAAAATGTAACTCTATCTGACATACTAATGCTTTAATTTTTTTAAAAACAAGTATGACAATAAGAATAGTTGGACATACTGTGAAACTATGATTGCAGAGAGAAATTAATTACTATAAAGTATAACTCTTTTCCATTTTAAATTTTAGTTGTGGATATTAGCATCTTATGTAACATGATAAAACAAAGTAATGGGTAAACATTTAGAAATGCTAAGGGACAACATAGTCTAATAGAAGAAATATACTCTGTCCTCTTAATAATTGTTTAATAGTATTTTAAAAGAACACAAAGTAATCACTTTTCAAATAGGACTCCTTCTTTGGAATAGTTTTTCATAGTAATCAAATTCAGAATCGCACTCTGGTATTATAGGGTAGGAAATATCCACTGTATTTCTATTGAATACAGTGAAGTATTCCTGAAGGAAAAAGACCGAAGGCATTTTTCTCCTTTCTAAGAAACTACTAGTACTAGCCATTCTCTCAAAAGGAAGCAGTCAAGGTACTTATTAGAATCATGCTATAAGACTCGACTCTATGACCTAAAAAAGATTTTTTTTGTACCCCAAATCTTGTCAATTTTCATCAATAGGCCTAACCAAAAAAGGACTCTTCCCCCAAAACTTGTCCTTGTACAAGCTACATTTTTTACAAACTTAGTAATCTGATCTTAGTTTCTTGCCAAATGTTTCTCTCCTGTCAGTCAGCAAGATATATTTAAGTCTTGAGTACATGAATACACCCAAAGTCTTTTTTTTCCATTGGAAATGAGAAAATGAAAATATTTGCAAATGTCTCATTTGGATTACTTTGGCGTGAATAACATCTGCTAAAACTTTGCCATTAGAGCGAAACACTCAGGCACTGTGATAATGAGGTTGTTTTTTTTTTAAAAAGGAAGAAAAACAAAGGAAAAAAATATCTCTAGACTTTTCCTGAGAAAAGTGAAAGAGTGAAAGTACTTACCTCCCTATGTAGCTCCGAAGACTACGTTAGGATATAAGGGTAGCCACCTGTGCAGCATGCACATAACAAATATGAATATGTAAACAGTTGGTCCCAGTCAAAAACCTGCATGATATTCAGTGAATGAAGTTTCTTCACATAAAGCACTGTCAAAAAATTCTAAATAATAAATAAGGAAAAAACCACATTTGCAAATAATTTGTGGAAAAAAAAAAAGAGTCTAAACATGTCGAATAAACTGTCGTGTAAATGGCTTGCTTGGGAGTGTAATTTAAACCTTTACTACATTAGCAGTATTCAAACCATGGCAGCTTTATGCAAAGTGATTTTGTTTAGAAAACCTTTCTACTTGCATGATCACTAAAACGGAATAAGAAGTTCGTGTTCCTTACACACTGTTGGTAATTTCCCTTCACATACTTCTTCCTTTTCCCATCTATCACTGAATTCAGAGATGGCTCAGGTGGCATGTTCCCACCCCATGCGCACATTTTGTTAGCTTGAGCTCTGAGCCCGCTCCAAAAGAATTTTTCTCTCCAGTTAGTGCAAAGAATTCTGACTAAGCTTCCTGTCTGCTTAGAAAACCTTCAAGAAAAGGTAAAGCTTCAGGACCATCTTCAGAAAAGTTGCAGATATGCTTAGACAAGATTTTTGCAGTGTTGAAAATTGCCACAGGCTCAATATTTTTGTTTTTAAAAATACTATTAAAGTACTTTAGCAGTAGTTAACATACAGTTTTGCTTCTTTTTTTTCCTAGGAATATTAGGACTCATATTTTTGGAGAAAAACTGTACCTACATCTATCTTCATCTCATACTTGCAGACAGATTTTCTTCCAAAAGCTATGTTTTGAATATATTGAATATACATTTGAATATATTTTGAATATAACTTTCCAGTTTATATTTGGAATAAAGATCACTAACTCTGTTGTTTATATTCTACTAAAAACATTTCTAGCTGAGATTTATCAGCTCTAGCCAATGCTCCACTATGAGAGACACACTTCTATGGTACAGTTATAGCTCTGTAAAAGAACATAGCTGGCAAGATGATCTTTGTTCTGTTATTTCTGTTGTTATTTTAACCACAGTAATTCTAATTTATTAAGAAATACTTGCCCAAGTCCTAGTTAATACTTTGTATATTGCAAATAGCAAATGCTATCAGAAGAATTTTGACATAAACAGGTGCAAAAGTGCTGAATTGTCAGCACAACTTGAAGCCTGAGAAAAACTATGATCTAGCTGTGGCTTATTTTTGTAGTGCTGACCACATGCAATTGGTGGTTAATAGAGAAGTTTGTATGTACTTAAAAAAAAAAAAGGAGCTCAGTAGAAAAGGCAAAATGTACATTTTGGATTGGAAATGTTTGGACCTTTTTTCTTCTAGATGATAACCATTTATATATGGTTTTGATGTTTTCTATAAACTAACAAAACCAATAACACCTTCAGTTCCTCTAGAAATGCAACCACACAGCCTCTCAACACACTTATAAATGGGCTGCTGGGTTAGAAAAATTATTACTACATGAAAGACTGTTCAAATGCTGCCTGAGTTACACTGAACTGCTGAAAATGCTGCCTGAACTTGAAAGAGAAGAAAATAGCCAACCTGGCCCCACGGTGAGCTGCCCAGGAAGGAAGAGGTATTTTCCTCACCAGCACTGCACACCCACTGGTGTTGCCTCTGTGGTAGCCCAGGGCCACAGGGTGCCACGGGCTCTGCAACTCCTTTTCCCAGGATCACAGGGACCTCGTGTTTGCACCTGGTTATCACTGGAGCCCTGCAGCTGGGTCTTCTCCCTGGCAATTTTTTTTAATGGAGTGTATTTTCCATGCTTCTGTAAGACCACGTTCAGTGGAGGGCAGCCTCTGGTGGACCGGCGCATCACCAGTCCAGGGGGTTCACACTGCAGAGGGGGTAGGCTCTTCTCTGCAACCGCCTCCTCCATGCATCTCCCTGGTCATCTCCCCAACACACCCACAGCTCACTCCTGAAACTGCTGTCAGACTCCCTTCCACAACTATATTTAGCCCTGTATATTACTATTTCAAGCTTTACACACATGCCTCTGTAGGCCTACATCTGTAAACAGCACATCAAAAATTTCTTTCCTGCTGTAAAATACCTCAAATGAACCAGAAAAACACACCAAAGTAAATCCCATATTTATGAAACATTGTCTAGAAGCACTGGAGTGACCAGCCAGTGCCACAGTAGCACAATACTGAGCATGCAGAACATAGGGAGGAATCTGGCATTTCAGGTGACATTAAGCGATAATAATATTTGTGTCTATACTTAACAATTTCCTGCAGATTTGTTCCCTGTTGCAAATTTTAGATCTCATGTGGATTTTAAGTGTGCCTTCATCAGTCACATAAGGCTGGAAAAAGAACCTGTGAGAAGTTGCACCACAGTACAGGGCTTTGACAGCAGCGTCATGCATGGCATTCATGTGATCACCCATCATAAAATGTGTATCTTATTAATTCAGTACATCCTTACACTTCCACCAGTGCTGTTTCTGCTACCCAGCATTGTTTTGTTACCCTCTCTGTCCCTGCCCTTATTTCACTTTATTTCTGAGCAAGCAGTTGATTCTCATTGCTTGGCAATCCTGCTCTCATGATGTTCTTTGCTGTTTTATCTCCAAGCCTTGCTGTGTGCAAACTATGGTACATCACTCTCGCCAACTTGTGATTAGAGTCAAGAGCTGTTACTGGAACCAGGGACTCCAGGTTTTCTGGAAACTCTGAATTGTTATCGGCAACATAACCCAAACAAGTCTTTAAACCTGAGCAAAACCTTCAGCCTTGTAATAGGTTAAAAACATCAGAAATTGGTTTTGAGACAAAGTAATAATCCTGGCCATGAAGACCAAGGAGGAGCAAGCATATCCTCATGTTTTAGCTGTGTAATTTATTGCTGTTAAGATGGACCTTCAGTCTTGGACAAGAGGAAAAAATCAATATTAATCCACTCATACTTGTAATGGAAGGATGTGGTCGCATAAAGTATAACTGGGTAGTGCAGGACTGCAGCCTGAGTTTGAAGACAGATGCTATAGGTTTGCTATGGAAACAATAGACCATAACATCGTATCTGATATGGAAAAATCAATCACACTGCTACTAGCTGGAAACTGCTACACTCTGAGGAAAGAATATAAAGTACTTGAAGCAGTTGTTAAAGAGAAGAGGTTTCATAATTATTTAATCACTTTAGAGGTCAAACTAATTAAAATATAATTTGTCAGTATTTTCTCTGAGATTTGTTTTCAGGAGTGGGGAAGAGGAGGATAATGTTTTCTCAGTGTTCATTGTCTTGACTTAAATGGTGACATACAGAGATAATAACACACAGTGCCAGCCCAGATGCAATACATTTCATTGGCTAGAAACTATGCAGGGGTTTTATTTAGAAACTAGAAAAGGCTATTTTATTAAAAAAAAAAAGGAGGAAAATCTACATGCTGTTTCCTACAACATGTTAATAGCTCTCTGTTCTCCAGGCTGAGGGGTTATCCCTGAGAATATGTGTTGCCGAATAACAAACAGTATCTCTGAAGTCTTGTGGGTTCAAATGTACAATGGATGATGATATCTGCAGTCTCTCTAGCTGCACTAGGCCTATTTGTTACCAAAGGTCCTATTGTTTAACATCAAGTGCCATTTCTTCTAAAAATAAAAAATAAACAAACAGCCCTTGTTACATGCTGTGTAACCTAGCTGCTTTAATCACGGCAAGCCAAGTGTCAGTGACAACATTTACCTTGGATGACCTGCTCTGAGGGGGCGAATATTCCTTAAAAAAGAGCAAGCAAATTACACTGCATTCAAAAACACACAATCAACTGTGTGAGGTAAACAACAGATCTTAGTCCATTTCCCAGCTATGCTTTCCAGACCATAGTACAAATAATAGTAATACTAATAGTGTCGGCACTAATAATCAACCTGACAAAAGTCAGAAGTGAGTGACACAGTTTAAGCAGCATGATTTGCAGGCAGTTCTTAGAAGAACTCAGTACTGAGGCTGAATTGCAAATTATGAAATGTTAACAATAGCGGCTTATTTTACACCAGTCCTGGGAATGGGCTTGTCCTGGATGCAGCTGGGAGAGACTTAATTTTCCTTCTAGTAGCTGCTGTGTTTTGGATTTAGTATGAGAATAATGCTGATAACATATATTGTTTTAGTTGTTGCTAAGCAATGTTTACATTAGTCAAGGACTTTTCCAGCTTCCCGTAGAACCTGAGAGGGAGCATAGACAGGACAAGTTGGCCAAAGGAATATTCCACACTGTAGATGTCAATGTATAAATGGGGGTTGGCCGGGGAGGGGAGTGGGGCAGGAATCCATGACTGCTGCTTGGGATGGGATGGGCAACCAATGATTGGGTGGTGACAGCAATCTGTGTTGTAGGACTTTATTTTGTATATTCTTTTAACATTATTATTATTATTACTATTGTTATTTCCTCTTCCATTACTGTTCTATTAAACTACCCTTATCCCAACGTGTGAGTTTTTTCCCCCTTCTTTTTCTCCCTCTTCTCCCTACCGTACTGCAGGAGGATGGAGCAAGTGGCTGCGTAGTTTTGTTTCTGGCAAGGGTTAAACCACGACAGGGCTGAAGATATCTGAGGATGGCCCAGCTTCTGTTTTTACTAACACAAAAAATTGTAATTCTTCAAATCCACAGTGGCTTTTGAATATATTTTGAGACAAAATGGTGGTTTTGTACAACATAAAAACTTTTGCAGTGAAAATGTTTGCATATGCAAACCTGGTAAATAGCAGATGCATGAATGTACAAAGTTGCCATTCTTCCTGAGTCTTGAAAATAGAGTACGTCACGCTATGAATGATTATACACCCAAAAGCAATCTGAGAAATGAATTGTCTATAGTTTATCACTATGTATTAATTGTTTTTTTTCCTGATTTTTTTCCACTAAAAAAACTAGAGAGGACAACATTGCCTGCTGACATAATGTGAGGAACCAAACAGAAACCATGAGTAGCAAGTAGTGAAAGCAAACAGATCACAGATCTTCCTCACTATCCAGTCCATGTCTGCCAAGGGAACTAAAGGACTAATGATTTGTAAGGGGCATGATATTTTAAAAAGAGCATGAAAGATAAAATAATTAAGGACCAACCATTTAATGTCTTCATTATGTCTCTCATCAGTTGCAAATAAAGTTATAATTTCTGCACAATTACATGAAACGTTCAAACATGTTACATATATGTGCACGTGTCTCATTGTATACATCTACATATATGTTCCTGTGAGCACTGAGGTTTTCCCCAGCAAGCTCACTGACATTTTTCCCACTCT
Source organism: Ibidorhyncha struthersii (assembly GCA_013398815.1). Classification (NCBI taxonomy): domain Eukaryota; kingdom Metazoa; phylum Chordata; class Aves; order Charadriiformes; family Charadriidae; genus Ibidorhyncha; species Ibidorhyncha struthersii. The sequence goes on from VZSZ01008113.1 coordinate 406,406, forward strand.
CATTTGTCTCAAATCTTTTCACTGGTTCTGCTAGTGAGTATTTGAGCTCAGACTGTATTTTTTTTTGCACTGATGTGCACTCCTGGTGAAGTGTACTGTGTAAAAAATAGGAAATAATTAGTGCAAATAAACAACAATCAATCATCAGTCCTCAGAAACATTACGTTATTCTTGTGAAGAGGGCTGAAAGAAAAATAAGATGCAGTACAGAGGCCAACTTTGTATTCTGAAAAAGGTATCATTGCCACTGAAGTCAATGGGAGCTCTGCATGCTTTTCCAAGGACAGAGTCTGTATACTGACGTAGCTAGCACATCTGAAGGACTGAGGCTAACAGTCTTTCAAGTGGAATGGGATAACCACACTGTCTGAATAAATCAGTTCAGCAAATGAACATCATCACTTAGGCACCAACTCTGAGGAGGAAAATAGGAACAATACTTCCCTTTGAAGGAATGACAATCCTTTTCATGGCTCTAAGAAGCAAGAAGGCAACGTTGAGCAGCTCTCTATAAAGCTGTTCAAATATTACTGATTTGTGTTCTTTATTCAACTGTGCAGCAAAAATATTTAAAAATAAGTGTGGATTTTCCTGAGCTGTTGAAAAGAATGGTCCTCTACCTTTTGGCGTTAGTTGAATTTGGATCAGGCACTGATACACATAAAGGTGTCAGCTTTTTATTTATTTATTACATTTCTTTTTTAACTTATTTATATTTGCTTGCTAGGCAGGTTTTTCCTCAAGCTCTTACAAGCTTTATTTATTATTCATTTTCATCCCAGGAAGAAAAACTTGAAATATTTATCCACAGGATATTATTTTTTAAAAATACTTTCCACAAGTGCCAGATATGCTAAATAGATAAATCCTTTCTGAAACAGCCAACATGATTATCTTCTCTGAAATCTCCCTTTAAAAAAGGTTAATAATTAAAACATTTTACTCTAAGCCAGGCAAAGAGTTAATAGGATGAAACGGTTACTTGGAGAGAAACTGTGGACTCAACTTCTTTCATTTCAGCAGGTTTTGCTTTAATTTTGTTGGGTTTTATTTTAGGTCTAACAAAATTAATCATTTCTGGGAAATGCTAACCACAATGACAAACCTTGCTATGCTCAATGTTTTACAAGGAAGCTGTTTCAAGCCATAAGCTGCCACCACGAGCAAACAACTGATGGCCAGCAGTGTTTTTGTTAGACTCTGACAAGGGAATCAATAAAAAGACACGGCAAAGGTTCAATCAGAACAGACACCACTAATACGAATGGCCTTTTGGGACCCACGGAAGCGTGGAACTGCTTTTCCATGTTAATTTCTCCTCACTACCCTTGGGGTTATCACCTTCTTTGGCCCCTGTTAATTAAAAACTGCCTCCTGTTAAAGTTCTTTGGCAGGCATTCGCCTTGTGTCAACCCATTTTGTTGGCTGCTGAGACAGGAAATGAAGGAAAGGAGAATTCAGAAACTGCTGCATGAAACGCTGCCAAAATCCTCCCTCACAACAGCCACTTGACACAGATGTACAGATTTCTCTCTCTATCCCTTCAGATACTGAGAAGAACTTACACATGACATGCAAAAGGCAGATTTTAAATATCCATTATGCAACTGTCTCTTTTTATGAGGATAAGGATATAGAAGTAGCCCTGATTATGGATGTGCAAATAATTGATTTTTCAGATGGGCAGCCAAACAGGTGGCAAAAAAAAGAATATGATTTTTATACATTCAAACAAAACTCAAGTACTATTTTTTCTTTCTTTTCTATCTTGCAAACGTGAAAGGTACTCCTCTGCTCCCTCTTCTCCCAGACTGCTTCATGCTCATGTTTCACTTTACCTACAGGGAAACATTTCATTTCTGGCCAATTCACAAGAAAAACAAGAGCAATGAAATGACAGAGCTTCCAAGAATGGGAGGGAGCAGTAGTAGCAGCTCTGTTTTACTTAGTAGTGCAGTAATTAGAGCTTTTGTCCTGGATGGGTTCAATCCCACCTCTGTCTGAAGGCATTTAAATCCCTCTGTTCCCAGAGACCATAAAGTTATTCAAAGGGGAGAAGGCTTTCGGGCCATGGTGTAGTGTTCTCTCCTTGTGTATAAATAATTAAATACTCATTAGACTGAGGATCCATCCACCACTGCTGACATTCATTTCCTCTTTCCAGCTCAGTGACTATTTATTTATTTTATAAAAAGGTGCAATGTCTCCAACCAAAGGGACTGAGGAACTCCTACCAAGAATACCCTTTAATGCCCCAGTTCAGGCATACATACAAGGAAAGGGAGTTGTAAGCTCAGATGGAGCTTCAAGGCAGAGAGGGGGTCAAAATTCCACTCTTGAGGCTTCTAAGGGTCCACTAGATGAGGCACCAGTTTACTTGACCTACCTTGGGCCACAGCCCAGCCCTGAGCAGCAGGCTGGAAAAGATGACCTCTTGAGGTCCCTAGGATCCTTAAACCCTTACAGGTCTCCTGTATCCCTAAATCTCGTTGGAAATGCCAGGCTGACCAAGAGTTTTCAAAGATTTCTCTGTTGCAAGTTATCTCCAAATTTCATCTTAAACATTTCCTCTACAACCTTCCTCGGCTATTTTGCAGCCTTTCTGGGTCAAGAATTCAGTGGGTCTAAACCCTCCTTTTCCAAAACAAAGCAGCTGTTCTCCTTTTTGCTGAATTAATATTTAGCATATAGCTATTCTTTAACAGTTTAACATATTACAGTCTTGGTATCCATAAGAAAAACATAATAGGTCTGATCCTTATTTGATATACACATCAAAACTCCATCAGATCAGATTTACACTGTCTGAGAACCTGATATATTGTAATAAAATTTTGTATTTGACATCAGTCATCCCTACCACCTATATCATGTTGCTGAGAATGTCAAGAAGATAATGCTGGTAAATAATTATTCTCTTAAAAACTTACTCTTGCATCAAAAAAAAAAAAAAGCTATTTAGATAGGATTTATGATTTGATTTTAAAGACAGACATGGAGCAATTTATTGTTAGAAGATGGAATTTTAATATCAGAGGTGAGTCAGTTGACCACAGCTCAGTGGCTATTATGCTCACTTTTTTATTATAAAATAAATGACAGGTTTTGCTCATTATGCATGAATCAGATCAAAGTAAGCATTTTCCTGAACTGTTAATTTTTAAAATCAAGTAAAATCAAGCCTTTTTTTTTTTAACTTTCAGTAATTTTCAGTTAAAGACACATCACTGCTTCCCACCCACATATTTCTGATTAACCTATAATGTTGAGTCCTGGATAAAGGTATAATCTAACCCCCTTCCCACCCAATATTTAAAATAGGCTATTAAAGTGACATTTTCAAAGATGACTGCACACATTCATTCTGTAAAACCTGCATATAAGGGCAGGATCACCTGACTCTCCAAGTAAACAAAGAAGTCCCATTGTCAATATAAGCACTTTCATCTGAAATCAAGGGGGCTTGCATAACCAAGTATTTTAGCTTTCCAGTTCCTCTTCTGTGTACATATTTTTTGCCCATTCTTGAAATGTTGTGTTAGGGAAAAATCAAGCAGGGTGAAAAAAAAGAGAAAACTGATTTGTAAATTAATGTGAAAAAGCCTGTCTGAGATTTGCATTTCCTCTGTTTTGGCTTCGCTTCACCACAGGGGAGAATGAGGGATTCCATATGATTTTTTTTCTTCTTTTCCTCTTTTTTTTTCAGTGAAAATAAAAGAACTTCAGAAATGAAAGATGTTGGTTGTGCAGAATGAAAAACCATTCCTTTTTCAGTACCATTGTACACTGTATATTCAATGACTGCTATTTCTTGATTAAGAATGCATTCAACCATGTAGTAGTGGTAAAATTTCATCTGGTTGAGGGAACTGTTGAAGTGGAACTAGCTGGATTTGGGCAAGAGTCTCATGAGCAATTTTTTTAAAGGGATTACTGCAAGCATGCATTACCTCAGTCTTTTAGTATCTGTTCCTGGAAAGAAAGGTCCAGTAGTCCAGCATTTTTAAGATAAGACTGGGAGCAGCTTTTGCATAGAAATTTCATGTAAATGAAGAAAGCATTGTGGGATCAACAGGCAAAAGGAAACAGCTTTAAGGAGAGCATCCTCTTCATCAAGCAGTAAAAGACAAATGATGGCCTCTAGCAAAGCTGTTGAAGACTTGTCAAAATAGCTGAAGTAAGTGTTGCAATTCCATCATGGTATGTTTATAGTAAGGTTGGGAGTATGATAGGGAAAAAGATGTGCATTTTCTGAAACACCCACCCCTGCAAGCAACTACAGCTGCAAGGCAGAAACGCAAAGCTCTGCAGCTCTTCTGATTGCAAAGTTGGGGCTGCAGAAGCATTTCCACATTTTCCTAAAATGGTCCTGATGCAAATAGGAGAGCAAAATACAATCCCAACATTCAAAGTACGATTTTCTCCTTTGTCTCTTGCTACCCTGAGGTTGAAGAAAAAAGTTCAAACATGTTTGAAAACTCTGGCTCTAAGTACCATGAGATTTGATGCTCTATAAAACCCTCTAACTCCTCACTATGAGAGCTGGAACAAAACAGTAGTAACAGAAGTGGACCATATATTTGTTGATATCTCTGTAAGCTTTGGATTTAGTTTGAGCAATAGGTAAAAGGTGATGCGGTATTTATTTGAACTGAATTGATGCAAACTCTCAGACACTTAATTTACCCTGGTTATGAGACATACCTGATGCAGATCTGAGGGCAGACATGCACACTGAGTGTGTCTGCATGCTTCTTTGTGAGCAAGTATATGCGTGTCTGTTCAGCCCATATATTTGTATGATAGATGTATTTGTTTTTCCATCCTAACACAACTCTGTGTTATTAAACTGCATTACAAAAGCATACACTTTGAAGAAATATATAGGTCTAAAAATTGCCTCTGCCAAGCCAGGAAAATGCCTGAAATGGTAGATGGTGAGATTTGAACACCATGATATTTCACATTTTATAAATTCTAATATCGCAATATCTGTAGCTTGAAACCCACAACACTGCATCAAGAACTGTTTATCATTTTAAATATATATCTGCAGGCTCCTGTACATTTTAAATGAGTATTCCCAACCACAGCTCACAAAAGCAAGTAATACGTATCATCAGTAATCACACATCAAACCAAGTTAAACCTTTGACACCACATTCACTACAATGTAAGTAAATCATTTTGATGTTAACAAACGTGCACAAAATCTTCCCTTACTCAGAAAGGTAAATCAGGTTATATTATCTCTAAATATATGGTAATAATGCATAGGATGAATCTTGCTTTATTTTTTCCTTCAGAAGTTTAATATTTTATTACAGTAGAAGGGGGCAGAGCAGCTAACTCATCCTCTTCTGACAACCAGTTTCTTTGTCTAATTTCCATTCATTTCTTTGGCAGCTAAAACACCTTGAAATTACCTTCTCTAGCATGGAAGAATAATTCCCCCCCACCCCACTGCCCCCC
>VZSZ01008113.1:411882-424769 GCA_013398815.1 Ibidorhyncha struthersii
TTTTAATTAGTAAAGGAGGGAGAAAAATCAGGGAGAAAAACGCATGAAAGATTCACCAGAGCAGGGAAGACAAAGAGGCGTTGGAGGCAGCCTCGCAGCTTGCTTGTTACAGCAGCAATTGCAGGGCTGTGCTCAAGTCTACAGCACTAACAGAGCACTGTCCTTTAGACCTCTGACAACGCCAGGCTTCTGGGACATTAGAAAACATTTTTATCAGTTGTCACTCAGAGCAAGACAAGGTTTTTAAAGAACTCCAACTAGGAGCCGCTCCACTGCCGGGCTCATTTTGGCCCTTTGATCTGCCCTGCAGGACTCCAAGCTCAGAACTCAAGCCATGAAGACAAGATTTTCAATGATACAGACTGCTACTATCCAGCTATTATGCCAATTAATATTGCAATTATGTATCAGCATCTGGGCTTTTTATAAAACAAAGGAAGCCTCTAAATGCCGAAGAGCTGATGGGGGAGAGAAACAGCAGAAATTTTTCTGTGAACAATGCTGTATTTTTTAATTTGGAATAAAAAAAATGCATTTTAACAGCAGAAACACTATGACCGGTCATTCAGCTGTCTGTGATCTGCATGGGCATTTTGCCCTTACACTGCGGCTTTGATGCCACAGCTCAACCCAGGAGGTAACATGGGCCAGGAGGGGAAGACTTTTAAAGGCTAACTAGCTCAGTGCTGGGTTTGCATGTGCCTATCTCGCACCCATGCCCTGGTGGGACACAGGTGCCACTTACTTGCCCTGGGAGCCTTCCCAGGCTATCCCCACCCTCTCCTCACTCACCTCCAACATTTCTGCCCATCTCTTGCTAGGGCAGAGCAAAGGGGTCAGATGCTGGAGGGGTCCTCCACCTCCCACTATTATTGGTATCACTGTTGTAATTTGTATTATATGAGCGCATTCAGTTGACAAGTAAGATCAGCAGCACACTGTGCATGGTAAGGTACATGCACATACTAAGTGTGGGGATGAGTATGTGCTATTATCTATTCAACAGCAGGAGAGCTCAGGAACTGAGGTGTGGAGTGGCAGGATGGGAAATTGAATCCCATTCCAGTGCCTGAACAACAAATTTATTCTTTCTAAACTCATATCCTCTCAACCCAGTCCTTGTACTCAAAGATATGTTAATCAGCTGACAGCAAAATCATTTTCTGTCTCTACAGGGTCTGATCCTGAATTCTTCACTCACATGACTGGTTTCCTTCCAGTGAATACAAGCTTTCAGCAGATAACAGAGTAATAACCAGAGCAGATTTAAAACATTTTAAAAGAGGATTATCAATCTCTGCCACTGATCTTTCAAAACAATTGTGTGTGTGCTCCTATCTCACCAGTTATTGCAAAGGTTAGTCATTCACAGAATATTCACTAAGAACTGCTAGGAATTTTTGAACGCTTTGTTTGACAGGTATTTTAATTCTGTTCCACAATCAACCTTAGCTATTACTCTACCTAGAATAAAAGACAAGCATTACAACAGTCAGCTTCTCACAGAGGATCGTTGTCCAATCTCTAGCAAATACTCTACTAGGGGAACAAATTGGATTGCTGACCTTTTGTCTGGTAACATAGCACATGACATATTTGCAATTTATGGAAATCAATCCACAGAGAATTTTTGGTTTCAAGTAATTATATCACAGTGCAAGATCTAAATAAAAGTGTTGAAAAGGTAATTAGTGAAGTAATAGAACAATACAGATAAACGCCAAAAATGAGGTTTGAAGCACCCATCTTAACTATACAGCTGTAAATACTGGTAAGAAGCCAATAATTACAGCTAAAGTCAATTCCCAGCTCTTTTAAGCACAGCATTGAAACCAGCATCACAATTGCTACCTTCTAGTCCTGGCTGCTAAAAGAGCAGACAAGAAACAGAAAACTAAAATCAAGACCTTTAAAAACAGCTCTCCATTTTTAATTTTACTTGCTTGCCTACTCTGAAATCATCTATGTTTTACGGTATGTTTAGTGACAAGGAAGATTTTGTGCAATGCTTTTAACACTGTGATTATCTCATGCTAAAATATCACTATGAAAACCGTATGTGCTTGCAGAAACTCTAAGGGAATTAATGTTTGAGACTTGCCTCCAGCAGAGAGCACCCAGTGGAAAGACAAAGAAAAAGATAATGGAAGGCACAAGAAATCACCTTTTTCTCTCACCAGTGAGCAGGTCCACAAACACACCAAATGATCAGGTGTTCCTGTGGATGCAACATGTGTAGGAGAATCAGAGGTACATCCACACTCTCCAGTCTTGAACTGAAGCCACTATCTCTGAGGAGTCACCACATCCCGATTGTCCCACTAGACCTAAATCTCCCTTTGGGGATTTAGCAGGAGTCTTACTAGTAAAAGCAAGTGCAGCTTATTCCTGCAGGGATGGACCCGGTCTGTACTTTTATAGCAGTAAGAGTATTTTGAGTTCCAAAAATAAACAAGAATTTGATTTATGCACTCTCAGGTGATCCATTACTGCAACAAAATGAACCGTGTATCACCTTAAAAGCTTATTCCATACTGTCCTGGAAAAAGCCTTAGGTTGAAAAGTTTGTCCACAACATTACTGATTTAGCTCTTAAAGTGCATCACTGCATTTAATTTGCCATCCTGTAGCAAAAGCTACAGCAGGCAAGATGTTTACAGGCTGTCGTCCTGCTGTGGGGCTTCAATGGGGCTTCAACCACCCTGACATCTGCTGGAAAAGTAGCACAGTGAGCTGTAGGCAATCTAGGAGACTCATTGAGTGCACTGAAGATAACTTTGTAAGCCCAGTAATAGACAGCGTTACCAGAGGGGATGCGATACTGGACCTGGTGGTCACCAATGCAAGTGAGCTGATAGATGACGTCAGGATTGGAAGCAGCCTGGACTTCAGTGATCGTGCATTGGTGGAGTTCACAGTCCTGACGGATATGGGTCAGGTGAAAAGTAAAGTCAAGGCCCTGAATTTTAGGAAAGCAAACTTGCGGCTCTCCAAGGAATTAGTCAGTAGGATCCCCTGGGAAACTGACCTCAGGGATAAGGGAGCAGAACAGAGCTGGCATATCTTTAAGGATGCTTTCTGTAGAGCACAAGAGCTCTCAATCTCCGTGTGTAGGAAATCAGGAAAGTAAGGCAAAAAAACAGCATGGCTGAGTCAAGACCTGCTGGTCAAACTCAAGGGCAAGAAAGAGATGCACAGGCAGCGGAAGCAGGGACAGGTATCCTGGGAAGAGTATAGGGACACTGCCCAGTTGTGTAGGGGTGAGGTCAGGAAGGCCAAGGCGCAGCTGGAGCTGAACTTGGCAAGGGATGCAAAGAATAATAATAAGAGCTTCCACAGGTATGTCAGCCAGAAAAGGAAGGTCAAAGAAAGCGTATTCCCCCTGATGAGCCAGACTGGCAAACTGGTAACAATGGATGAGAAGGCTGAGCTTTTCAACAATTTTTTGCCTCAGTCTTCATTGGCAACCTCTCTCCCAACACCTCTCCAGTGGATGGACCACAAGACAGGGACTGGGGGAGCAAAGTCCCTCTAACTGCAAGAGATGGTCAGATTCAAGAGCACCTGAGGAACCTGAACATAAAGTAGTCTATGGGACCTTACCACATGCATCCCAGAGTCCTGAAGGACTGGCTGATGTAGTTGCCAAGCCGCTCTCCATGATATTTGAAAAGTGATGGCAGTTAGGTGAAGTCATCAGTGACTGGAAAAAGGGAAACGTAGCACCCATTTTTAAAAAGGGTAGAAAAGGGGACCCTGTGGACTACCGACCTGTCAGCCTCCCCTCTGTGCCTGGGAAGATCATGGAACAGATCCTCCTAGAAGCTATGCTAAGGCACATGGAGGACATGGAGGCAATTCAAGACAGCTAGTATGGCTTCATCAAGGACAAGTCCTGCCTGACCTGTCTTGTGGCCTTCAATGATGGAGTTGCTTCATCAGTGGACAAGAGAAGAGTTACGGATGTCATCTATCTGGATCCTTGCAAGGCCTTTGACACAGTCCCCCACAACATCCTTCTCTTAAATTGGAGAGAGATAGATATGACGGGGGGACTGTTCAATGGATGAGGAAATGGTTGAACAGTCTCATCTAGAAGGTAGTGGTCAATGGCTCAATATCCAAATGGAGATCAGTGACAAGTGGTGTCACTCATGGGTCCGTGTTGGGACAAGTACTGTTCAATATCTTCATCCATGATATAGACAGTGAGATTGAGTACACCCTCAACAAGTTCGCCCCTCAGCACATTTGCAGATGACTCTAAGCTGAATGGTGTGGTTGACTGTCATGGTTTAGGCCAAACCAGACACTGGGGATATGGGGCACCCCAGATGAGACCAACAGATGTTCCCCCACACCTATTTTCAAAGAGAGAGGCAGAGGAGGGAAAAAGACTTATGAGTGTAGAAGGAACTAAACTACTTTAATGAAATATTAATGATAAAATAAAAAGAACTTTTAATGAACTATATACAAAACTTTATCAAGCTTCTGGGATGAAAATCACGGCACCGGCTGGCACTGGGAAGTCTCAGACTGGACTCAGTGATGGACAGGAACTGGATTCCAGATCTGGATTGAGGATGGGGATCAAAGGCAGATGAACTGACAGAGTTCTCCTCGGATGCCGGCCATTGAATAAAGAGGGATGACCCTTTGATCCCTCAGCTTTTATACTGAGCATGAGGCCGATGGGATAGAATACCCTGTTGGTCAATTTTGGGTCACCTGTCCTGTCTGCTCCTCTGCACAGGTGCGACCTCTTTACAGTTTTCCTCTTCCGACCCTCCAATGGGGCAAGGAACCAAGTTCGCTGCCTTTGGGTGTTATAGCAATAAGTGTAAGCAAGAGCCTCTCTGCATACTATGCCTTGGCATCAGCTTTAAACATTGGTCTTATGACTCTGAGAGAGAACAGAGTCTGCACAATATGCTGTTAATTTCAGTAGTTAGAAGAGGCCCAGTTAAGAAGCAAAGTTATTGAACAAGATTAGTCCTGTTTTACCTCAAACCAGGACATTGACACACCTCAGGGATCTGGACAAACTCATGAAGTGGGCCCATGTGAACCTCGTGAGGTTCAACAAAGCCAAGTGCAGGGTTCTGCACCTGGGCTGCGCAACCCCCAATATCAATACATGCATCAATACACAAGTACAAAGGGATTGTGAGCAGCCCTGTTAAGAAGGACTTGGGGTTGCTGGTGGTTGAAAAGATGGACACAAGGTGACAATGTGCGCTTGAAGCCAAGAAAGCCAACTGCATCCTGGGCTGCATAAATAGAAGTGCGGCCAGGAGGTCGAGTGATGTGATTCTGGTCCTCTACTCTGCTCTGGCGAGACCCCACCTGCAGTACTGCACTCAGCTCTGGAGTCCTCAGCACAGGAAAGACATGGACCTGTTGAAGCAGGTCCAGAGGAGGGCCACAAAAATGATCAGAGGGCTGGAATGCCTCTCCTATGAGGAAAAGCTGAGAGAGTTGGGGTTGTTCAGCCTGGAGAAGACAAGGCTGTGGGGAGACCCTATTGTGACTTTTCAGTACTTAAAGGGGGCCTACAGAAAGATGGGAAAAAACTTTTTAGCAAGGCCTGTTGCAACAGGACAAGGAGAAGAGGACAAGTAGCTTTAAACTAAGTGGGAAGATTTAGACTAGACATAAGGAAGAAATTTTTTACAGTGACAGTTGTGAAACACTGGAACAGGTTGTCCAGAGAGGTGGTAGATGCCCCATCCCTGGAAACACTGGACAGGGCTCTGAGCAGCCTGGTTGAGTTGAAGATGTCCCTGCTCATTAATGGGGAAGTTAGATTAGATGACCTTTAAAGGTCCCTTCCAACCCAAACAGCTGTATGATTCTATAATTCCATGGCTGAACTGCAATACAAGACACTCCAGTGACCCAACAGCTGCTGGTAAGTGGTTATAATCATGCCTCTGTATACAGTCTATATATTCAGTGACTTATTAATCACACTGACTTAAATTCCAACCCTCCCCTAGTTTCTCAGTCACACAGTTATGATACAGAAAGTGTACCATCACAAGGCAAATGAACATTAACAGGGTGCAAACCTGTCCTATTCAATGCTGGAAACACAAATAGTACTGAAGCACTCTATTCAGAAATACTTTTTCACAACACTGTCATGAAGTCACTCCCAGAAACAAAGAATACATCAATAAAAAAGATGAAAACTGTGGGTAATGTGCCAGGAAAATCAGGTTTAAGTAAATAGGGACATGTTTGCTGAATGTTGCACAAATGTGGTGTGAGAGCAGGGTGAATATAACCCAGTTCTTCAGCCACAGAGAGTGATTTCCTATAGGCTTTAGAAGTTGCCTTAGGAGTTTTGTTCTAAAAATAATCTGAATATCCTGCAGAGGGAAATCCCTAGTATGTATGCTTTCTTCACCATTAGCTGGTGCCTTCCCACACTTGGTGTTTTTGCATTTCAGGCATAGGATGAAGGTGTTCAGAGAGGGTTAAAGTTCAGTAAATGGAAACAGATGTTGTAACCCCAAAAGTCAAGTACTGATTCTATCCAGGCTTATCTTCAAAGCCTTGACAAACCTGGGGAGCACACAAGGATAAGAAGTGGAGTTAGGGCTTCTGGATACATTTACAACAATAAACTCTGTAAAGACAAATGGTGCTGTGTCAGTTCTGAGACTACGCACTGACCCCCCAGAAAGATTCAAGCCACATCGCACAAGAGAAGAAACATCCAAACAGCACCAGCACTTCTGATTTTACTGACAGTCACAGTATTTCATGCATTCCAAACACTTGGAACCAAGCAATTTCAGAAGAGTCCTCATAAAAAGCTTTTTTTTTTTTCTTAAAAAACATTTACTTCTGCGCTTCACAGCTGTGCAAACTATTCATAAACAAAAAAAATACGATCATTCTGAAAGCCCTGACCTGTGTGGTGGTGAAAGGAAGACAGGAGGAGAAAGAAAGAAAGTGGAGGGAAAAAGCACAAACAAAGCCAAATAGAAATGACATTTCCATGGCTGGATCTTTTTCTTTCTTATATTATTTGAAGTTGGCAAATTTGAACTTATTTCAAAAGTGCAGAATAACCTAATGTGAGAAAACTGGAAAAATTTAGAAGAAAAGGTTAACGATCCACAAAAATCTCCTATCATGGTATTCCGGATTGAGGACTTCTATTCAAAATGAGGAACTCTCCTCATTTTGCAGTAAGACCTCTGTGGAAGTGTCCTCCCTAACCGCTCTTTATAGTGGAGCTTTTCAAGCTCACGTGTCCTCTCAACTTATATCCCTAAGTTTTCTTTTCAATGCAGTGATTCATTTTGACATGTTAGGAAAAAGCACTGATGTCAATACGTAGGGGAGGTCTCCCAAAGGCTAATTGAAAACAAGATCGTTTCAAAAGAAAATTACTCATGTCTCAGACTTATGCCTCCCTGCACAGATATAACCAGCATAAAATGGCTCAAGTTGAGATCATGAGTTTTGCAATCCACTTTGTTGAAATACATCTTTACACAGCCTGTCAGAAGATAGGAGACAGATGTTCAATGTTTTCCACACTAATCTTCAAATAAACCACATGAGTTTTATGAGTGCTTCTCAGTGGGAAAGAAAATGGCCTAGCCAAACAGCCTGAAAGCTACAGAGCAATCGGATTTTGGGTTGGAAGCTGAAAGTAGACTCCCCTTTTCTCCTATCAGTTAAAAAAACTTATCTGGAGAGGTTCTGTCAGAAAGAGCTTTTGCTTCACTTTTCCCCCCGCTGCTCCTGTCTCACATGGGATCGCCTGCAAAAACAGTGCCTGAGGGATGTATATTCAGTTTTCTAAAGCAAACATAACACACGCACTGTTCCTGGGTTACACATTTGACTCCTGTAATACAAAATGTGAGAGAACATCCCCTAATGGCATTCAAATCATGTTCTTGCTATTTTCAAGTGTCAAGTGTATTTCATTTTGTTTCTTGGAAAAGAGATGTTCTCACATGCTGACTTTGTGCGTCGAACAGCTATGCAAATTCTGTACCATGCCAGCATACAGTGTTTCCCATGTCAGACAAATATCTTTTCTAGAGGGCAACAGGAAATTATACATTCTTACTTTGTGTTTAGATACTGAAGTCCTTACTCAGGAAAAATGGCCACTTAATTAATACTCAGAGTTTAGAGAGACTGAGGCCAGAAGAGACCATTAGGTCTTACATTTCATCTACTTTGCTTTGTGTTGAGCTCATTAACTTACGTTTGGCTAGACTATAATTTGTGTTGGGCAAAACTGTATTTTCTAGTAAGTTTTCACTGTGCACACAGTAACACACGGGCAATTCACCAAAGGTCCCAAGTGTTTAAAAGCCTAACTGTTAAAAAAGAAAACTATATGTCCCTTATTTTCAAAGCCTGATCTGGCTTTGACTTCCAGCCCCTGGTTCTTCTTGTTCTCTTCTCTGCTAGATGGAAGAACCCTCCATTACTGAGGTTTTCCCCTTAATGGAGTACTTAAGCTGTATCATCAAGTCACCTCTCAACCTCCTTTTTGATGAATTACACAGGCTGAGCTTGAAGCCTATCACATGAATCTATATTCCTCAAAAATAATTTTTCCTGCTTTTTTCCACACATTCTCCAATTTTTAAAGAATGTACATACTACCACTGGGCACAGCATTCTAGGAGGAGTTTCACCAGTGTTACTTGCAGATAAAAAGACATTTCTTCTCTTACTAGCTTAAGTTGCTAAGAATAGTACCAACCTTTTCAGCAGTAATATTGCATTGGGACACCTTGCAGAGATGCTTACAGAGGAAGGTAGTCCTGATTTCTATAAAAATGTCCCACAGTCTTTGCTTCTGCATGTGTAACTTTGCAGTTGGCTGTTTTGCTAGCACTTGATCCCATAAAATAACACACAGCTTCTATGACAAGCAATTTCCTTTCCCCACAGCTGGTGTCCACTTTTGAATACACTTTTGAACCACATTGACTACATGGGAGAAGTATAAAACAGAGCATTTAGTGGCGACTGCAGAGGACCATTATGATCTGACAATACTTCTGAGTCATAGAAGCAATTAATGCCAGCTTATTTGTTAAAAACAGTACTTTGAAAGTGTGACACTCTGTGAAGACATGGAAAGTGAAGGAAAGGGAACAATATAAATTCCTTCAAATCTCCTCTGAAGTCTCCACAGAAACAGACATCGTAGTTAGACACATCTGCTGTTTGTATTTTTACAACCTGCAACATTATCAGCTCCTGACATCCTGTCTTATGCCTTGAAGAAGGCTGCGTGTAGTCAATCCAGCTGCACACAAAAGGGCACTAAGTGCAATTTTGAGGGGCATTTGGATAGCAGTGACATCAACAAGGGTTCAGCATATTGGTCCTGGGAAATATGAGAGATTTGTTCCTTTCTGGAGTGGCTGTAACAATTACACAATAAACACACATAACATTTGTAATTGACTTTGCTTCCTCATAGATGATGCTGCATTTTCTTCAAAGTCAGCAGAATTTCCAATGTACCTGTGTGAATTATGAAACAGAAAATCATGGTTAATACTATGTATCTGTGGTGAAAGAGAAAGCTGAGGATCATAAGGTTTGGCCAGCAGGTAAGAGCAAAGGACTAAACAAATGAGGAGAACAACCATCTGAGGTAGAAGAAACGTCAAATGGAAAAAGTTACGTGCTTAGTCCCCAATGACATAGTGGTGTGACACAATAAAGGATGTACAAGTCTAAATGTTACAGTTTTGACAGCTGCTTTGTGCACACTTAATAGCAGGACATTTCTAAGAAAGATGAGGGATGTGAAGCCTTCCTGAAACATTCAGGTTTTCCTATCATGCAACAAAAAGAGTGATGAGTTTTCTTATCTCTGACACCAGGTCTTCCAGGTTACACAGCCAGCAGACTAGGGGTGGGAAGGATAGTGTCTTTTTCACTTCATGCTGCTATGGAATAAATGAGGACTGCAGATTCATATTTTCTACTTGAGGCCTCTTTTTGTAACACAGTGGGCTACATCCTCCTTAGGGAGAACAGAAGGGTTTGCAGAGCATTGTGAAGCGGCAGGCAGCACCACTGCATCAACCCTGCAGCAAGCAGAAACTGCTGTGGTTCCCCTAGTAAGGGAAGGAGCAGAAACTGTAAGTATTTACACTATCCTTTATCTTTTATTTATCTTGAAGTCCTGGCAGCAGCTCAGTTCCTTCTAAATAGGAACTGCTGTCAGTAATTGAATTTAGGTCTCATACCTTCATCCTAAAAGTACCAACCTCCTGCTGATCCAGTATGAAGATAAGTGAACCAAAAATGTAATTTGCTTTTGGAGAATTTCAGAAATGCTAGTCTTAACTGTGAAAGAAAAGCCATCAACCTTTCATATGAAAATGTGTTAGAAGAGTCTGTGGTGCACAACATGTGAGCAATAAATGGGTCCCTTCATCTGTTTTGATACATCATCTCCAAGCTTTCTGTAATGAAAAACATATGAAAAGAAAATGAAAGTGGTAGAGTAGTTACATTCTTCAAATCATTCCTAACTGAGGGCATAGGATACTTTGCAGATATTTCACTAAAAATTAAATTCCAATTATCCAGAGATATCTGCAAGGACCAAATTTGCAAATATTCATCAAGATGGCCATGAAACAAAAAAGGTATGGCTTTTTATGAAATAACCATGCAAGTCAGTCTCTGGCACAGTTTGGGCAATGATAAATGTATAGTGATAGTGACAGCAAGTGGCTCATTGTTTTTGACAACTATTTAAAAGAAAGAAGGGCAAATGGTGCAAGGAGGGTTAAGAACACATTTTTCAGGGGATCAAATGTAAGTCACTTGCCATCCTATACTTATGTTTTCTATTTGACTATGTCAACATACAGAGAGGTGGCCAAAGTAAATTTGGTAGGCACCAACACACAGCACATTGTCTGCAGAAGAACAACAGAAGATTCAGATTTTATTCACGGAAGCAAGTTGTTAATGTTATCTATTTCTGACTGATTAGGAAACAGGACATGACAAATTGCAGAAATACTGTAGCACTTCCAGAGTACTGCATGTTCAACAGGATGCATGAAAAGGGAAAAGTGAACCAAATAAAGTGATATTTTTTAGATTGACAGAAAACCACAAGACACGTATAGAAGATACTTTGCTTTTTCTCATACAGCAAGAGATAAAAAATGGTGAGAAACTCCTCCATTAATGTAGCACATTGAAGACTTTTTTTCTCCCTGAATTTCCACACCTGGCTAACTTGTGCTTATTCTGAGAAAAGCAAGGTGCGTGCATCTGCCTCCACAATTACAGTCATCAGCAAATGAACAGGGTGAGCTGGACAGGCAGTACAACTTGTCTGAGTAGGTGGGCCATGAGCAATTCCAATTTATCAAGGCTGGCTTCCTCTCCTCTCCCTTCTTCTCTCCAAAGCACTCCTCCATCTGTCTTACCAGTGAAATCAGCCTTCCCCCACATCTCCTCATTCTCCTTCTTCCCACCTTCTCCAGATCCACAGCTGCAATCCTCTCCTCACATTTTCTCTTGTTATCATCCACCCACTTCTGTGACCAAGCTCATCTAATATGCACTACCTCATTTTTTTCTTGGTTCTTTAGGGCTGAAAAAGAAGTCTACCTCTCAACCTGCAGCTAAATCATAGGCACAGGTAAGCCTTGGGTGCTTGCTTTGGCTGACCCGACACCTCAGCAGCAGTGACAAGTAGCATTTTGGCAACTGGTAGGCCAAAAGCCCAGCCAGCAGACGATAACCTTCCCCCAGGATGTGTAGCCCAGGGCTGAAGCTGGCGCAGGGGATGAGCTACCATTGTATGGGGACACAAGGGTCTGCCAAGCCAAAGGAATAATTACCGCAAAACATGATGATACCTTCACTTTCTTTTAGTAGAAAAACCTTACTCTGGGGCTTCGAGTTGTCTTTTGTAGCAAGTAGAAGAAAAGGTGTCAGATTACATTTCAGTCTGAGCATTGGTAAAGTCATCAGTTTTATAGTCTATGAGGACAGATAATGCAGTCTCCAAAACAACAGCAAGTAGGAGGAAGGGCTATTAAAACGGTCACTGATGCTAGTTAATATTCGAGCTATAATCCTGGTCTTTACCCTCCCTCAGAGCAGTATTCACAGCACATCATATTTTAATGCCTAAACTGCACTTACCTCACACCTCTGGATCTGGGAAAGAATAACCAACTCTCAGTAAGGAATGAAAAAATAAAGCCAACAGAAAGCTGCCTAACTGAATTCTTGGGACAATGAAGTGTGAACAGGTGTGATGATGTGTTAAACAGCATGTGGCAAAAATGCCTGTGCTTGCTAATGAGATGACAGTTGCTTGTTATGCAAACTGTCCTGGTAAAATCATCTTTGCTTGGTACCTATGCCCTTGGGCTCACATCCAATCAACTTGAGAGCTGCAACATGTCATTCAGAATGACATTCATCATTATAGACAACTATATGAGATCTATATGTGTAGAAATCCCCAATACTCACTATCACTAAGGTAAATGCAAGTTTTCATCAGAGTAAGTTTGGAACTTGCAGGATTCCCTAGCCAAAAAGAGTGGGGACTGATGAGAATTACAAAATCCACTAGTGGGAAAGATAGACTAACTGAAATGAAATCTCTGTTCAATGTATTTCTGTAGCTTGAAATAACACTGATCTTTTCCAATGAAGTGAGTGCTGATAAATTTACATATTAAATTGTGATGAGCTAAAAGAGAAGTGGAACAATATGGGCTTGTCTGTGATTTTTCTCCTGGAACACAGCCGCCTTATTTATTTTATTTCTTGGAGAGAGAAAGAAAAGGAGGCAGGGAAGAAAGAGTAATCATCCTATAATTATTCCTCCTGTTTTT